>JZKD02S1675621.1:275242-295194 GCA_000966675.3 Picea glauca
AGTGTTTATTTGATGTTGTTGTTGCTTTACAAGTTTAAAAAAAATTAAAAAATTGAAAAAAATGATTGTTTTTGTATTTTTTTGAGGTCTTGCCGACATATTCCGACATTTTCCGTCGATGTCACGGAGAAGATCTCTTCCGGACCCTCGCCGACACTTTCCCCGACACGACATATACAGCATTGTAATGCACCCCACATTTGAAGGTGAGAGGATTCCCATCATCCTCATCTCCTTCCTCAGATCCCATGCAAACAAGGATTTATATTCTTTGATACACTTTGGGCCTCCCAAAGTTGACTCCTAAGAGTGCGTGGTTTGGCTCTAACTCCACACTCTTCCTTCGTTTTTAGTCCTTGGGGGATAAACTACAAGCCCTCCAGGCTAAGCGAAATCTCTTTTCCCTCCTCCAAAGGATCTTTCTCAATGTTGATCTTACAAGATCACAGGTTTTGAAGCTCAAACAATCCCAGGAACTGGTTGCCGCAACTTGGAAGTCTAAGAAATGCGTTGTTATCAAAGATCTTAAGGCCGGACTCCCCTCCCCTAGGGTGGACATGACCCATACCTACCAAATGACGCCCTTGTCGAAGGGGTAGGGGGGGCATCAAAAATTTCCATTGGATGTTCGAATTGCAATGGAATCTTTCAGTCTTCCTTGGGACTCACTATGCATTTGGACCATTGGATATCCTGTTTCTAACTAAAACCCATGAGAGTCCAACCAAGCCCATTCCAAACTATCCAGAATACCATTGCTTATCTATCTACAGACAGGAGACCCGAAACTTGGGCAGTGTTTGAATTTTAGGGGGAGTAGCTCGCTTGATCAAAGACTCACTCCAAAGCATAGTCACCATGGTTGCATTGGATGATTATGCTAGATTCATGTGGATTCAGGTTAGTGGTTTGTCACCCCTTCCTCGGGACATCTTCATTGCAATATGCTACCTTCCTCCTACATCCTCAAGTTTTGATCTCCACAAGGATTTAGATGAGAACCCTTAGCGGGATTTATATGCAGATGTTGTTCAATACTCAACCTTGGGGGATATAATCATATTGGGGGACTTTAAGGCCCGCACCAGAGCCTATTGGTTCCCACTTCATGACAAATCCAAGGATGCTCTCTACTGCACAAGATTGATCCCAATTTAGTGGACCTCTATAGGCCTTTGGACAATCCCTTGGGACCCCTTATAGCTTACAACAGGCATCCTTTTCACCTCGATGAGTCTCATTGGTATCTCTGACATTCTTATCATGACAATCATGCACCTTTATGAGTTTGTCATAAATAGACTCTACATAACTCATAGAGTGGCAGACTCCATTAGGAGCACCATTAGGGTGAAGTAGGGTTGTCCTCTTTCACATACATTTTTTGGGATATACATCAATGAGTTCGATTCTTTTCTCCAAGAGCATATGCAGTGAGGTGACGAGTGCCTTCTTCACAAGGTTTTGATACCATCCTCCTCTTTGCTAACAATGTGGTCGTCTTATCCTCCACCCTAGAGGGATTACAAAGATAGGTTGATGCCTTATCCAATTTTTGTGATCTTCATCAGTTGACAGTCAACCTTGGCAAAACCAAGGTTATGATCTTCAATGGGTCAAAATCCATCCTCTTAAAGTATCATTTTTATTTTCGTAGTGTGGAGATTGAGATCATAACCACTTACACATACCTAGGCGTTCAATTTTCAGGGCCTACATTTGACTTGATGAAAGTCGTCCAGCCCTAGATCAACAAGGTCTATGGATCCCTTACTCTTCTTGAGTGTCGATGTTTTGCAAACCATTTTCAAGGAATTCAATCCAAGATAGACATCATGGATAGCCTCATCAGACCCACGGTACTCTATGGTTCAGAGGTCTAGGGGGCTAGCTTACTAGAGTCAAATTAGGCCATGACAGAGAGACTTCAGGCTCTCATGCTTCGTTGCATCATCTAGATGCAAGAGGATAGTTCCTCGAGCCATTATTCAAACAGAGTTTGCAGCACCCCCCTTCAAGATTGAAATCATCTTTCGACCGGTTTCCTTTTTGCATCGGGTTCAATGCTTTGTGAGCTCCCCAATCGACAAGGATTGTTATCCTTATATTGCCTATGGCTCCTTGAAGGCCATAGCCACTACCACCACCTCTGATTGAGTTCATTGTCGGTTTGCAAAGGCTACCCCTCTATCGCATCCCATTGTTTAGAAACTCTCTTGACACCCCGGTCGACTCCTCCAAAAAGGCAGCAATTGAATAGGATCATCAAAGAGGACATCATCTGGCAGTTTATTTAGGTTACTTGGGTAGACTCACCAAGCGGGCTAAGACCCAAGGCATTCTATGCAAAGCGCTTCTTGGAGCTGAAAAATGAGCTTATTGTTCAGACCCCCTACGCACTTTGGCATTGGATATATGCTCTTTGGATCCCTCTTGGATAGTTTCAGGTTGATTCTCATCGTCTTCGTATTGAAACTGACCACCATATCACCTAGAGGTATAGGATCTACCAACGCTTCCATCTTTACAAGACCGAGATGGAGGAGCACTTCATCTTCAGGTGCCCCATTTACTATGAGATCAAAGGACA
Source organism: Picea glauca (assembly GCA_000966675.3). NCBI lineage: Eukaryota > Viridiplantae > Streptophyta > Pinopsida > Pinales > Pinaceae > Picea > Picea glauca. The sequence goes on from JZKD02S1675621.1 coordinate 277,833, forward strand.
ACTTTTATGTCTTTCCAAAGAGTCTCATAACTCTCTATCCACTTTCTTTTGCTTCATGAACCAAAGAGGCTTGGCATTATAAGTGAGGGAGGCCTTTGGACTTAGATCTTGCTCACTCCACCCACACAAACCCAAACCGAACAATGTCTAGTCGATTAAATTCTTACTAATGCTTTTGGCAGACAAAGGTACCAAGAAATAGGCAAATAGTAGCACTACGTCAACCATCATATCTATGAGACCCAAGAGGCCTTCCACGCTCTAACAGCAAGACCCTTACGGACAAGTCACCTCAAATATCAGGACAACTCATATTGCACCAACAATCATGATAGCTCCTCTAAATCTCAACAACAGGTTGTAGCACCCTAACAACGAAACATATTTCATACTAGATCTTTTTATTCTCCCATTGACCTATTTATGGTCATTTGTTGTACATTAATAAAATTATCTTATCTTCAATGCAAATTCCAACACCATGGACTTAGTCAACCTCTAATCACATCCGGATCAATTGGACTCCAAGCAAAGTTGAATAATGGGTTGAGAAGAGAGTAAGTGTGTGAGTGTTAGGAAACAACTGTTAGGTGCAAAGCATGAGGAACTAGGCTCCCTATAAACATGAAAGACACAAGGGTGATATAATCTGATTACAAAATAGCTCTGAAACTAGAGTACCATACCGAAAATTTGTTTACAAGCATTGGTACTACACTCATTCAACATTGTGAGGACATGCATTATGAAGAAATAGAAGAGATCACATCAATGATACAAGCATATAGAACAGGTTGACACCCTTGGTCGAGAGAATTGAGTAACTGAACGACAAGTCAAGGGAAGAAACAAGGCAGACAAGAAGCAACAAAATGGCAAGTCAAAGTAAGAAACATGGCAAATAAGAAGCAAAAGGATGTGCAAGAGAAGCAACAAATCATGGACCGAGGACCAGTGTTGTCGAAATCGGATCGGAATTAGCGAAACCAATCGATCTGACTGGTTTTGGCACACATTCCTGTTTGGTCAGGGCATTCGGGTTGTTTTAAGCCAATTCGATATTGAACCGGCCTTAAGGAATCAAACCGACCAGTTCGGTACGAAACCGGCCAGTTCCATACAACATACGATGCGACCAGGGACCACCGAAATCCAAATTTTAAAAAAAAAACAATAAATTGAAAGATGGGTTGCCTAATAACTAACCCTAGGGCCCTACTAACGCTATTTAAAGAGGTTCCAACCCCCTCCATATCACAGATGTTAGGTAGCTAGAGAAGTAGTGGGGGGGGCCCGGAGGGCCCATAGTTATAATAGTAGAGGCCATTCAATGTAAAGTGGACTAAGTCCACTATAGTATTAAATAAGGTCCACTATGGTAGTTAGATATAATAAATGTAAGAGGACTTCTTAAAAGGTTCTACTTCTAGAATGTTCCTCCTCTAGAATGTTCATAGGTGGTGGGTAGCACTATATAAAGGGGTTCAAACAATGTAATGGGACATGAAGAAAAGTTTTGTATTTGGAGCTGAAGTTCATTAGGAGGAAGACCCCTCGAAGAGGCAAGTGAACGGGAGAGGATCTCTTCCATATAATAGGATCCATTGTATGGTGTTTCCCTACCCTAAGGGTTTGATAATAATAAAAGAGATTTTTCATATTGTTATTGTATATCTATGGTGGTGCTTTTGTATTCAATCTTTGGTACTTAACAAGTGGTATTCGAGCACTTTCCTTGGCATACATTTTGGGCAAATATTTTTATTTTTTTTTGGCAGATTTTTTCGAAAAATAAAAAAAAAGGGTCGCGACATTCTGGACAATTTATGTATATTTATGTGCAAAATTTGCAGAAACAGGTTCTATAAAAGAGTTTCTCTCAGAAAAACACCCAAGTTAAAAAAAATCGTCCAAAACGGAGTCCAAGTCAAGATATTGAAGTTTTAAAATCTGCAATTTTTTAGGGTTTTTTCCGCGGCCAACGGCAAGATTTTTTCTATTTTTGTAGCGGTTGAAGGCCGAATTTTCCCAAACAAATTACAAATCTGAGTTCCTCTCAGAATTTCACCCAATTTCAAAAAAAAACATCGTTCGAATCGGAGTTCCAGAAGTGAAGATATCGTTGATTGAAAATCAGTTATTTTGGGGGGTTTTCGTGATGGCGACGGGACTGCAAAGTTCATAACTTTTCATAGGGTGCTCAGATTTCTACCAGATCAGTGTCATTGGATAACTCATTTTAAGAGATTTCTTTCGGTATATTTTAGGTGGTGTTTCCAATGGATGTTCACTCTCAAACCCTCAAGGAAATTCTACACACAATTTTCCAAATGCATGACACATTGCATAACTTTAAAGAAGATATCAAGGATAATTTTCGTAGTATTAATGAGTCCTTGGCGAGCATCCAGGAGAAATATACTTTGGTGAACATCGTGAATGAATATCATCAAGAAGTGTATGCTTGGTATGATTTGGAGGATGATTGTAATGATTGGTATATGGATAGTTGTCATTTCTGGGATGACAACCACTTCCATCATTTATTCGATGACTCTACTCCACCTTCTATAGAACATATAAATGTGACACATCAGGAGCTAGTTAAGATTACCAGGGTCCAGCCTGCATATTCTACAATGGTATTGTTCCTTCCAAATTCAGCTTTGACCCTTTTCCCACTATGTGGATGGGTATTCTTATTTGGATCCACATGATAGTATTGGGAGCATCATTTTCAGTTGGTTATTGGGTGTCGATATCTTCTGTGTGGAGTTCACATCAACAATTGAACATGGGACCCTGGTTTACAATGGCGGTTGGACTAATTCAACATGGTGGCTTCCATTTCTCAATGGGACCCTGGTTCTCTAGTCTACTTCAGCACTATGGTGCACACTTATCCATGGGACCCTGGTATATGGTTGTACATCAATCGTTCAGGACAACACTTTCATAAGGGGGATGGAATGTTAGGTAGCTAGAGAGGTAGTGGGGGGCCCAGAGGGCCCATAGTGATAATAGTGGAGGCCATTCAATGTAAGGTGGACTAGGTCCACTATATTATTAAATAAGGTCCACTATGGTAGTTAGATATAATAAATGTAAGAGGGGTTCTTAGAAGATTCTACTTCTAGAAGATTTCTCCTCTAGAATGTTCTTAGGTGATGGCAGCACTATATAAAGGGGTTCAAGCAATGTAATGGGACATGAAGAAAAGTATTGTATTTGAGTGGTAGCTCAATAGGAGGAAGCCCCCTCGAAGAGACAAGTGAATAGGAGAGGATCCCTTCCATAATAGGATCCATTGTATGGTGTTTCCCTAGCTCAAGGGTTTTGATATAGTAAAGTGGTGGTTTTCTATATTGTTCTTGGTATCTCTTGTGGTGATTATATTTGTATATCTTGGGGTGATTATATTTGTATATCAGAGCACTTTCCTTGGCAGACATTGTGGGAAAATTGTTTTTTTAATTTTTGCATATTTTTTCGGAGAAAAAAAAAAGGGTCGCGACATTCCAAAAAATTTATGTATATTTCTGTGCAAAATTTGCCGAAACGGGTTGTAGATTTGAATTCCTCTCAGAAAAACACCCAAGTTAAAAAAAAAATCGTCTGAAATGGAGTTCGGGAAGTGAAGATATTGAAGTTTTAAAATCTACAATTTTTCAAGGTTTTTTCTACGGACGACGACACGAGTTTTTGATTTTTGTAGCATCTAGAAGTTGAATTTGCTAAAAAAATTACAAATCTGAGTTCCTCTTTCAAAAATAGTTGATTTCAAAAAAACAAATCACCTGAATGCTACCAGATCAATGCCATTGGATAGCTCATTTTGATATCTTTCTTTTGGTACATTATATGTGGTGTTTCCAATGGATATGCACTCTCAACTCAAGGAAATTCTACACATGATTGAAGCATTCAAATCCCAAATGCATGACACTCAAGAAGGTATCAGGGATGATTTTCGTAGTATTCATAAGTCCTTAGCGAGCATGAAAGAGAAATGTACTTTGATGAACATCATGAACAAATATCATCAAGAAGTGTATTCTTGGTATGCTTTGGAGGACGATTGTGATGATTGGTATATGGATAGTTGTCATTTATGGGATGACAACCACTTCCATCTTCTATTTGATGACTCTCCTTCACCTCATGTAGCGCACATTATGGAGAGAAGTCCAACGCCTTCTATGCACACTATTTTTCAGTATTCTCCAGTACTAGTGTGTTATTCAAATGATTTTGTGGATATGGAAGGATCTACATATTTGGATCCCCATGATCAATGTAGATCTTTGGAGCGTCATTTTCAGATGGTTCTTGAGTTCAGATATCTTTCGCGTGGATTTCACAAGAGCACTTGGACATGGGACCCCGATTCACAATGGAAGTTGGACTACTTCAGCATAATGGTTTTCATTTCTCCATGGTACCCTGGTTCTCTAGTCTACTTCAGCACTATGGTCCACACTTATCCATGGGACCCTAGTATATGGTTGTACATCAAGTGTTGAGGACAATGCTTTCATAAGGGGGATGGAATGTTAGGTACCTAGAGAGGTAGTGGGTGGAGCCCGGAGGGCCCATAGTTATAATAGTAGAGGCCATTCAATGTAAAGTGGACTAGGTCCACTATAGTATTAAATAAGGCTCACTGTGGTAGTTATATATAATAAATGTAAGAGGACTTCTTAGAAGGTTCTACTTCTAAAATGTTCAAGGGGTTCAAAAAATTTAATGGGACATGGAGAAAAGTATTGTATTTGGAGCTGAAGCTCATTAGGAGGAAGCCCCCTCGAAGAGGCAAGTGAACAGAAGAGGATCACTTCCATAATAGGATCCATTGTATGGTGTTGCCCTACCCTAAGGCTTTGATAATAATAAAAAAGATTTTGCATATTGTTATTGTATGTCTGTGGTGGTGCTTTTGTATTCAGTCTTTGGTACTTAACAACAGACCCTAGTAATTAATGATAATATTAAATTCTTAAAGTAAAAGTGGCATTCTCCTTTATTTTTCATTTTCATCCTTTGACATTATCCTTTATCGTTCATTTTCATCCTTGTAAAAGTGGCATTCTCCTTTATCTTTCATTTTCATCCTTTAACATTCTCCTTTATCTTTCGTTTTCATCCTTTTACTTAAATTTTTAACATTACCATTAATTGTTTCAGGATGTCTGAGAGTGGTTCTAACCTTGTTGGACTTCATGTGGAGAAAGTAGAATTTTAGATCTCCAAAATTCAGTAGACTTCACAGTTTTCAATATTTCAATATTGCCAAGATTGCACCGTTTCCACTGGATTCTATCATGTATGAGGGTATGGAACTCTAAGTACCTCAATCAAGAGCACCAAGCCCTCTATGTACCTCTATGTTGGTGGCATTGATTGTTGAACTCCTCTATCATGACACTAGTAAAATTGTACCCTTCACTCAAGTAAAATCACTTATCAGGCATGTTAAGTTTTTTCTATCTTATTTTAATGCATAGAGAGTGACACTAATGATGAGGATCCTAATATAAGCAATGATTTTGATGATATGTAGTTATTTGTTGTAGCATGACTTTTTTTGGACTCTAGAGGTCATTTAGAGCCTCTTTGTTGATGTATTTTTGTCCAGAGATGGATTACACTTGGGTGTTATTTTGGTTATACACACCCTTGCTATATACATGAGAAACATTGCACATTTTTGTATAATGGGTTGGATTCATATGGATGCACATGAATATATACGTTTTTTTCAAAATTTGAATATTTTATTTATTTTTGGGTCAATCCAATTTTTTTTCTAGTTCACGTTTTTGGGGTTGACCGATTCAATGACCGGTCTGATCCTGATAACATTGTCAAGGACAATGCAACAAAGATATCCATGGCACTTGAGAACATTAAATATTCATTAACTAAGAAACAAGATAATGGAGCAAGAAGCTCACAAATTTACTTAGATAATAAAAGAGTACAAGTTACTATAAAATATGAATGATTGATAGAAAGACAATTTCCTACAAATCAAGGCCCCAAATAAATGTGTAAGGGGGGCGCCTTGGTACCCTTTACGAAGGGTTATGACTTTCTATTAAATCTTTTTATTATTTTACTATCTTTCCTTTTATTTATTAATATCTCTTTATTTAATTATCCTAGCCTATATTTACTTCTTATTATTCTTTTTTGTACATAACATTGCCTTCCCCTTTAGAAATGCTTTGTCCTCAAAGCAATCTTGGATAAAAGTTGTCTTCCCTTGTCAAGATTCCACTTGATTCTAGATTTGTCTTTGAATATTTGGAAAGCTTGTTTGGAACAAAAGCTTGAGATTTATGATTTCTTTTAAAAGACAATTTTGGCTTCCCGAACAATATAACTTGTAGTTCTTCCCTTACCATTTAAACCCCATAAATTGTCCTTGGAGGTTTATGGCTTAGGTACCAAATTGCATTAACCATTATGCTCCTAACACCATGTCCATCCCATTGAGTGATAGAGCATAACATCCCGTTTGTAGTTCCAAGCTTTGTATCTATATAGAAACTTTATGGCACCTACCTATTTCATTGACTTGTTGACCATCAACAATTGTACCAATGAGATCCTTCACAGGGTATACAAAAAGGTTTAGTAGTTTTGCGAGATTGATATCCACAAAGTTGTGTGTACTACCAAAGTTTACTAAGATTGTGATATTCTTATTATCTATGCTTCCTTTAAGTTTTAATGTCCTTGGCCCCATTCTTCCTATGATTGCTCCAAGTGATATCGTGGTTATTTCGTCCCTAATTTTCTTATTACTATCACTTTTTCTTAGAGGTGTAGTATATCTTATAGATGGTTGTACTTCTCCTTACAAGTCTACTTAATGCATGTGATTGATGCTAATGACACCTTTGGTGAATTTTCATCCTCGTCAAAGTCTAATATGTCTTCTTCGGTGAGAACCTCTACTTCCTTTCCATCTATAATTTTGCAATGATATAAATGACTAGATGCACATCTATGACCTAGAACCAACTTCTTACCGCATCTATGACAATTGTTTTGTTTCCTTTTTACTTCCTCCTTGGAGTTGCTACTAGAGGTGTCAGATTCTCTTTCAGCATCATATCTATATGATTTTTGAGCATTGCATTTGTGTCCAAGGGACCACTTGTCTCCACAGTATCTACATTCACTCTCCTTTGTAATGATGACTTTTCAAACTTATTTTCTGCAACTTTTGCCTTATATATGGTCGTTTCCATGGTTGTAATGTCATGTAGTTTTAATTCATTCTGGATGTGTGGCTTGTTATCACAAGATTTGTACTTGTGCAAAGCCTCCACAAGACACCTATCTGTGTAACAATTGGAAGTCTCTACCACTGTCACCTAAGTAGATACTTCTCTCATTTTAGTGATGGAAGGAGGGCCAACACAAGGGAGGCTTCCCTAGTGACCTCAAGGGATCAAGTAGCAAGATTAGCCAAGCGTACAACCCCCTATCTTGGTCACTTAGATGTTAGGTCTAGGAAAGGTAAAGAGGAAAATGAGGTAATTGGTTCACCTATAAGAGACAATAAACAATCCAAAGCATATAATACACAATTACCAAGTTATATAGCTCATTAATGACCTCTAGACACTATAAAATCAATAAAACCAATTGTTGTTGCAAATTTACAGCAGTAAGACAATGTATAGCAGCAATGAATGTTTTGTAACAACAATAGGTAAAAGTACCCAGAAAAATCAGCAATTGTACATAAGAATCAAGTCTTCAACAAGTGCAACAACATCCAATTGCTAGACAATGATTGTGAGTATCTTTAGCCACAATTTCAAGTAAAGTATGCAGCAATCAAATTAAACCCTAGTGGCTGTAGCAAACAATTATAACAGCAGCAATAAATATCATTTGTTTGCCAAAATTAGAGTTAGTAAAGTTAGTCAAATTGCTTTGAGAGAGAGAGTACTAATTCTAAGAATGTTTTCACCACCCAAAGATATATAGACTAGTGTCGTTGACTTTATAGCGCTATGGAGTCAAGCGTGCAACACTTTGAAGGATGAATTAGGTGGTCAAGAAGAATGAGGTTTCAAACCCTAAGGTGCAAAGACTCTTGGGCCTTAGGACTAAAACCTTCAAGAAAGCGATTTATAGGGTGCAAAGCCTCTTGGACCCTAGATGTCGTTTTCCCTCTTCTAGATAACCTAGTTCAAGGATCAAAAATGAACTAAGAACGAAACCCTAAGGTGCAAAGCCTCTTGGGCATTAGGCCTTTGAATCCTAGCAAGAGACTAGGTCTCTTAATGCTTTCACCAAAGTTGGACAAACAAAAGTATTTAAGGAGAGAAAGCCTTATGTCTCCTTCCTATGGTTTTACTAGGACAAAGTAACATGCAACAAGATAGAAATTACCATATTATATCATGAGCAAACTTATCAACTTAAAGCAAATTACTTACTTATCCAAGTCGCTATGCCAAGAGAAACCCTAGTTTCAACAAGATATCATCCAAGAAAGAAAAGCATCCACAAACAATCCTCCTCCAAAAGTTGTGCACTAGATCCAAGAAGACTAGAAGAGTAGAGAAAACTTTTTGAGAGCTCCCACTCACAAGTGTGAGGGAGAAGTTATGATCAAAATGAGTTGAAGTGCTAGACTTATTTATATAAGGTAAACCCTAGCACTTTGTCCACAAAATGTCATAATTGCTTACAAGTGGGGCCGACCCCTCCAAAATAACCTCTACAACAACAATAAATGCAAATATAAATCATAAAACTACATGTGTGGTGACATCAAGCCTCCTAGAGGTGAAGGAGGGCCTCCCAAGGCCATGTGTCATCATCCCAAGTGCAAGCAAGGTTGGAGAATTACCATGCCACCTCAAATCATCATGTGGTGTCCATGTAGAAAGCAAACCCCAACATCTCCATCAAACCCTAGCATGACATCATCTTCAAAAAGGCCCAACATCCAAAGTGTGAGAGATGGTGTCCATGGTGGAGGAGGGTGTACATCATCTCTACATGATGTGTGATCCAAACCAAGTGCAACATCCTCCATCAAATGGTTGGGTAATGTGTGGGTGCACTATCCAAAGTATGGGCTTCATGCCCATAAGTGTGACATTATGACCATATCTGTCAAAATCAAGCCCATTTGTCCATCATCCAAGGTCCAAAAGATGTGAGAGCTAGTATCTAAATGTGTCAAGCCACTAGGTGACTCAATGCTCTGCATCACACGTGCCATATCCTGCAATAAAGGCACAACGTCCTGGGTGAAATCTTAGGGTGTCCTTCAAAGTACCATGTCAGGGACATTCAAATCAAAACAAAGTATGAAATCAAGTAAAGTCAATGTTCATAAGACATATCAATCCTTAGATCATACAAAGTAAGTTGTTACTAAAGATATAAGCCACATAAACATTTCACATCAAGTATCCCCTTCAAATTTCACATTAGCTCAAGACTTTATGTAAGTTGGAAAGTTTGAATATGAGAGAACCTTCATCAGACCCTATTAGGTGTGCCAACCAAAACAGTGAAATAAAAGACCCAAGTAGAGGGATATGCCCAAGGGAAGCAGGAAAGAAAAGAACTCTTCAAGAGTAAATGTGATAGTTGTACGTATAGAGGTTACTTCATGTTTTATGGTGTCATTGAATCCACTTCTATGAGCGCCTTTATGGAGGGTGTGCTTGCTCTTGAGTTACCACTTTCTAAGTGCTACGGTTTTCCAACCCCTTAATCTACCTTTTTATTGTCCTCTTATCATATTTGCAAGTCCCCTTTATAAGGTTTCAAGCTATAGCATCACTGCTTGGGACTGGAGCGAACACAAAAAGGGTAGAGCTCAAGTATGGACTGGCTTTTGAGAGTCCTTTGCTATTTTCTCTTTCTTTCTTTACCATTATTCTTTCTTTATTCTTCTTTTGCTAGCAACTGCAATCAACCTCTGGCCTTTAGCCCCTCTTCTCATGAGAGAATGAACCATGACCCATTACCAAAGTTTAGTACACTGCGACAAGCTCCAGGATGGTAAGTGTTAAGTATGGCGAGGAAACGGAACATCACCCTTGTGAGGTTCCCCCAATAGTACCCCTTTTCCTTGGGGGTAACGACACAAGACTAGGGCACAAATGTTGGCCACCGAGGTCCAACAAGGAAACAAACATAACTTCTTGAGCTTATGATCCATTTATCTAACCTCAACCAATGATTCCCATTCACATGCCTAGTATATTAAGTACAACACCTCGTATGAAAAAAGAACTAACATACCCCATGGTGACGTCGGCTTACCATCTCCCATACAATGGGTGACTGAAGGTGATGAGCTTGGTTGATCTAAATTAGAAGAGATAACTGAGGGGGGTTGTTGGACTGCCATGTGTAGACATGCCAATCATCATCATCAACGGGATCACTCTCTTCATTGTGGGTCATGAGACATGATCTCCTCTAGTTACCCCTAGGTTGGGGGGTAACATGGCTTTAGTCCAATTACATATGATTGGATTAGATGTTCTGTTGAATCTTGATATCCCAGGTACTTGCATAGCCAGAGTTTCCCAATCACGTGTAAATTCATCCACATTTCCCTTTTGTTGTACTCTCGTGAGTTCTGTGAAAAAGTCCTCTTGTATACCCTAGAATCTTTTAAAGAAATCATCCTTGAATGTATTCCAGCTAATTGAAAAGGACAACCTCTTCCACCACATGTAACAATTGTATGCATCGCCTTCTAATTGCATGGAGGCATACTTTATTTTTTCGTCAAACTTTGGTAATTATAGTTTTCCTCTCAGCTGGTACGCAAAAATTGGTTGATTCATATAGGGTGGAAATTGGTTGGTGATTGCTAAACTTTGGTAATTATTTTTCTGCCTTGTTAAACCATGCCAAGCCTTGTTCATTTTTGTCAAACTATGGTAATTATAGTTTTCCTCTCATCGGGTACGCAAAAACTGGTTGATTCATATAGGGTGGAAATTGGTTGGTGATTGCTAAGCCGCTAGTGGGCATGTTGGGTTGTGGGATTGTCGTACTCAAAGAAATTGGCGGTGGACTAGATGTGCATGAAGAACTTGGTTGTGGGATAGAAGTACCTAGAGAACCAACTCTAGCTGAAAGATTTTTTATAAGATCCTTAAGTTCATCATGACTTTTATTAACTAGATTTTTGAGTTCTATTTGTTCTTGTTACAACTCACTATGGTTCTAAGCAATTTGCTTTTCTAAATGGTAATGTTTCTCCTTAACTTCATTCCTAAGTTCTTCATGCTTCGAAGTATACAGCTTGTGATGTTCTTCTAGTTTCTCTAGTCTTGAAACTTAGACAGCAGTACCTAAAGAACCAACTCTAGCTGAAAGATTTGTTATAAGATCCTCAAGTTCATCATGACTTTTATTAACTAGATTTTTGAGTTCTACTTGTTCTTGTTACAACTCACTGTGGTTCTAAGCAATTTATTTTTCTAAATGGTCATGTTTCTCCTGAAATTCATTCCTAAGTTCTTCATGCTTCAAATTATACAGCTTGTGATGTTCTTCTAGTTTCTCTAGTCCTGAAACTTAGTCTAAGTTCTGTGAAAAAGTCCTCCTCTTGTATACCCTGGAATCGTTTAAAGAAATCATCCTTGAATGTATTCCAGCTAATTGAAAAGGACGATCTCTTCCACCACATGTAACAATTGTATGCATCGCCTTCTAATTGCATGGAGGCATACTTTATTTGTTCGTCGTTGTTATTGATATTGTAGATTTCAAAATATATTTCTGCCTTGTTAAACCATGCCACGCCTTGTTCATTTTCGTCGAACTTTGGTAATTCTAGTTTTCCTTTCATCAGGTACACAAAAATTGGTTGATTCATATAGGGTGGAAATTGGTTGGTGATTGCTAAGCCGCTAGTGGGTATGTTGCGTTGTGGGATTGTTGTACTCAAAGAACTTGGCGGTGGACTAGATGTGTGTGAAGAACTTGGTTGTGGGATGGCAGTACCTAGAGAACCAACTCTAGCTGAAAGATTTGTTATTTTATCCTTAAGTTCATCATGACTTTTATTAACTAGATTTTTGAGTCCTATTTGTTCTTGTTACAACTCACTGTGGTTTTAAGCAATTTGTTTTTCTAAATGGTCATGTTTCTCCTGAAATTTATTCCTAAGTTCTTCATGCTTCAAAGTATACAGCTTGTGATGTTCTTCTAGTTTCTCTAGTCTTGAAATTTAGTCTGCTCTTTCTCCCATTTTCAAGTTTTGAGCAGAGAACTTCTTCAATCAATCTTGACTCTCTAAATTCTGATGTATGCATTAATAATTGCCCTGCTATACAAATTAATTGGTGGTGTAAGGATGACTAAATGCTGTTGTAATTGTCATACGGTTTGAATTACTGATGTAAATCGGTATGGGTTTTAATTGCATACAGATGACAAGCGGAAGCACAACAGACAGACTTTGCTGCTGTACGCATGCAATTACTGCATGGTGACTGCTACAGCGGTTGCTGTGGTTGGGGCATACTACGGCACGCCGGCGGCTGGGTTGTACAGCTCTGATATGGCTGGGTCGTATGGCAGCTGTTGTATTTGGAGAGTACAGCAGCAGTGGCTGGGTCGTACAGCTCTAATACCAAGCGAGAAGCTCATGAATTTACTCAGATAATAAAAGAGTACAATTTAATATAAAAATAAATGGTTGATAGAAAGATGATTTCCTACAAATGAGGACCCCAAATAAATATGTGCAAGGGGGGGCACCTTGGTACCCTTTACGAAGGGTTATGACTTTCTATTAAATCTGTTTATTATTTTATTATCTTTCTTTTTATTTTATTAATATCTCTTTATTTAATTATCCTAGCCTATAATTACTTATTATTATTTTTTGTACATAACAGATAACAGACCAGATTAGTACACAAATCATTTTGTCATAGCTTCAGTCATTCATATTGAGCACGGTTTACAGTCTAACTAGCTTCAGTTGCAAATAGAGGCCTCTGAAATATTCCCTCAAGGGAAATAATGCTCATTTTCTTGACTAGAATGTTAGGCCAGGAAATACAAAGGATAATGTCAAAGGCCCGGCAAAACAATCTTCAGGAGGAATCCCCTTTTCCCATTTTGTAACAATATTGTAATTTGTATACAAAATCTCCAAGCCTAACTACCAACAAGTATTTCTTTCTTATGGAAACAGAGCTGTTGGGCAGCTTTTCATGAGTTGCACATTTCATTCAATTTGGAAGAAGTTATTGTATTTAGATTAGATTTGGCTATACAGTTTTCCGCTAGAATTTCAATTTTTAGAAAGATGCAAATAGGCCTCAAGTCGGGGCCAAAGCAGATATGCTCATCCTCCTTGATTATGTAGACAGGGGACTCTTGTCTGACCACTCTTTAGCTCCTAGATGTAATGATCCTGATGTACATGTATCTTGATTCTTAAAGTAATATACGTAGCATTTCAAACAAAACATCAAGCAATTTGCATATCAAAGAGACAAATGACCAATCAAAGCTAGCAATCTAACGTTTAAATTTTAATCCATCATTAACCACAAGAACCAGAGAATCACTCACATGAAATGTTTACCTGAGCACCAAAATAAGCAAGCTCTGCAGCTTCATCAAAGGTCAAATACGGCACAGGTTCTGCCTTTGGATAGATGTTTGGATCACAAGTCAGTACCCCATCCACATCCTTCCATACCTGTTCACTATGAAAATGTTTTCCAGTTATTCATTGGAATTTTCCAGCCTTTTACAATGAACATAAACATTCAAGGACCAATTCAGAACTAGGACATTACATTTCAAAACTCTCAATATATAACCTAAGAAAAGTATACATCAATGTTAACCACATGAGGTATCTATGCTTAACAAGTATGTCAGTTTTAGGACTTCGACGTATTCAAAAGATGGACAGAGAACGGAGAGGAAATGCCAAGCATGAGCTTCTCATGCTAGCACCCAAACTTATATTCCACAGTTAAAGTGTAAGCCCCACCTGAATCTCTCTCAGGCCTAAGGCCTTGCCAATAGCTGTTGCAGTCAGGTCACTCCCACCCCTGCCCAAGGTAGTCACAGCAGAGGTCTTCCAACCCTAGTTCACTCAATCAGACAAAATTAAGTTAAAACTGAATATTAGAGACACGAGTTAAGGTTACTTCCACAAATTACCATTACTGCTTAGCACTATTAAGAATCAAAGAAGATTCAACGGATTCAATAATACAGAAGGCCAAGAAAATTGAGATAGACCTTCCCAAGGAATCCAGTCACAATGGGAATTGCTGGATCCTTTTGCCAGTCACTACGTAATCTTTTCTCAACAGCAGGATAAGTTGCCTCCAAAATATCAGCACTGGTGAACTCATCAGTGGTAATAAATCCAATATCGAAAGCATCATACTGCACATAATTTCTCAGGTTATAAACAAGCTCAAATTTTTATTTTTATTTTTTCTCTTTATTTTTCGAAAAGAAAACATTCAAATAAAGAAGAAAAGAACAAGATGTTATTTTGCAATTGCATGATAAGTTGCCTTAAAAATACCAAAGTTCTAAACTAATCTACGGAGATGAATCTGATATTGAAAGCTTATGCCTTTGAATTTTTAGGATAAAATCAGCTCAGAATTCTGTGTAATTTCTATTTTTTTGTCAAAGCAGAAAACGTACTCATAAATTTTTCCCACAACTTCAAACCTACACAGTCAAGCATTACCACAGTATTTTAGTTTGGTCAAGATCCCTCAATAGTAAATGTCAGGTTTATCTTCAACATCATAAAACTATCAAGGTTTTAACATCCCAACAATTTATACTTCAGACTTCAAAGATCTGGGAAACCACTGTGAATAAAAAATGTAAGAACAGCAGTAGCCTGGCTAAAAAGAGAAAATTTAGAAAAAAAAATTATATGATTAATATAATAAGCATATTTGTACCTACATATGCTTATATTTATATTTCATATACTGGCAGGGCTGCAAAAAACAACCCAGGAAAGGGAGGAAGTAGAGTTGTAGGGATACCATCATGAAGAATATTAGGATACGAGTAATCAAGCAGAAATTAAAGCTGACAAAGACGTGTCTTAAACTTGGGATTGAAATTTTGGAACAGAGGGGGACTCTAAAATCATTATTAATCTGATGCAGGAGACTTCTGCAGCCTCAGGTTGGAAATTAGAAATCAATTCAACTGGTTAGAAGAAGTTTCTCCAGGTTCAACAAATATCATATATCATCATCTCGGGCTCTTGACCAATATGGTAGCTGATTGATCAGCCAATCAATCCCACATCCTGGAGGACTGGAGCCTTATTGTGCTGCAAACTCCTATTAAAAAGGAGATGAGTTGGAAAGAAAAGCTAACTATAGTCATCAACGAAAAATTAAATTTAAATCCAATTGAAAGGTCCCCTCGATCAACTTTTGTTGGCATTGCTTTTTTGAAACATTAGTAGAAGGGGGTCTCTTTGGTTTTAACCAATGTTTTAAGTAAAGGCCAGGACGCAACCAACTCCGTTGTCCTGAGCATTAATTTTTCTAAATAGGAGATTATAGCAGGCACTTTTTCCTTGTTTCCTGTCATTCTATTCATTCCCGCTTTCCTTGCTCTGGCTCTTCGGGTTTGTCTGAGAATTACTGTATCATTAAGGATGGTAGAACAACCAAATGAAACAAGAAGCAAAGGGTGCCCTCAAACCAGACTGTTAGCAGACCTGAAAAGTAACCAGAAAGCCAGTCTGACTCTAGAGGAATTATAGAGGAAGGGGGTTGATGGGATGCTAACCACCATTACTGAACAAGCTGAAAACTGGTACAAGGCCACTATAAGGGTGGGTGAGAGTAGTAGCAAACTGAAAGGAGAGTCATCAAACTGGTCGGACTCCAAAGACCCAAGCTAGATGAAATTTATATGCTGTAACAGCAAAGTATATGGAACCAGAGGTTCATCAAGCAGCCATGAGTCTCGGAGAACAAATGGTGCAGGATGACGTAAAATAAACTGAATCAAACAAAGAGCTCAAGAAGCTCCTAGATTCTAAGCATAAAAAGATGGTGCAAAGAGGCTGAATGGTGCAAAGAGGCTGAATGATGAAAAGATGGTGCAAGGAATATAGACTGTTATTGGACTAAGTGAGGAATGTAATGGCCCATCAAATACAGTTGCAGCTTTGCTTTGAAAACTGACTACCTAAAGGTGACCTTTAAAAGAGCGGACCTGACAAGGATGAAGAAAGATAATATTTCTTCAAGAGCTGGCTAAATCTTGGTAGGCATGCCACTGTCTTTTAACCGGATGACAATGTCAGCACATTGAATAGTGAGAACAAAAAGAAATACTAAAAAGAATGATATGTCTCCCTTATCTGTTTGGGTTGTTTTCTCAGTAGTTATCTTGGACCCTAAGGACAAAAAGCCATTAAGCTCCAGCTCTATTTTTTATAGTAAGTGAATCTTGTTTACTACAGGTTGTAATACTGTCTTTTTACTTTAAATATAACTCATACTTTCCCAGCGAAAAAACATATTAGGAAGCTTGTTTTGATGTTCAAATCAGCAATCTCTAGGCATGAAATGCTTGAAAAAACTCGGTCACAATTTTTGCCTCAATAGAATCTAAAGTAATTTCTAATCACGAACTTTGCTCTTTAATATAAACCATACTTTACCAGAGAAAAAACATATTAGGAAGCTCGTTTTAAGGTTCAAATCAGCAAACCATGGGCATGAAATGCTTAAAAAAACTTGGTTACCATTGTTGCCTCATCAGAATCTAAAGTAATTTCCAATCACGAACTTTGCTCTTTCACAATTAGGGATCATCTCTTCACTCGACAAGATAAAATGCAATATCTACACAGCAAAATCAAAACTACATGGAGTTTTTCAATGTTTCAGGACACTCCTATGAATATGGCCTAGACCAGCTAAAGTTTTGAACCAAACTAGCCTTACCAATGAATTGCATTCTATGAATATATTGCTAGCCTGAATATAAGCCAACAGTACAAACTCCCTAAATGATACTAGTTGGCTTAAGCCTTGGGAAAGTATTAGGTGGGTGAATTGCTTAACCTGCATTCAAGAATATATTTCAGAGCTTCCAACATCTAAAGGTTAGAATGATAAACAAATATATCAGTGTCATGCCTGCGCCTTCAATTATTCTATAACCTTGTATCCTATCTTTCTCCCAGCCCATGCCATTCATTGGCAAGAAATAGTTTAAGGTTTCAACATGTTAAATTTATAGCAGCTGCAAGAGCCATTCTCCTGGAGGATGGCAAGGACCCTAGCTAAAGTCTAAGGGCCCCCAGTGCACTCCTGGG
>JZKD02S1675621.1:298222-308717 GCA_000966675.3 Picea glauca
CCCCCCCCTCACCTTCTAATCATCTATCATTCTAGTGTAGCGCTGATCTCTTCTAGTCTGCGGCCTCCTTGTTGTTTCTGTGGGAGCTATCTCTTGGATTAGCTGTGGATACCACCTAGCCTGTCGCCTCCTTTCTGCTGTGGATATTTCTGGCTGCCGTGGGTGATTTCAAGCTGCTGCCTGTCTTGGGGTGACCTTCCAGCACCGTTTTCCTTCCCTGCTGTGTGTGCTAGCTGCGGCCTTCCTTGAGCCTGCCATAGGTACAGGTCCGGCCCTCTTTATGTTTGCTGCAGGTGAAGGTGTGTTCTCATTTGAGTTTGCTGGTTGGGATTTTGTGTTTTAGTATGTGAGCTGTGTGCATTCCATTGAGTGTAAACCTTTGAGGCTGCGGCCCTGTCCTGTGGACAGATCTGAAGGGTTTTGATACCCCTCTTCTCAATCTGCTGTGTGAAGAGTCTATCCAGTGTGCGGCCCTCTTGCTAGGGTATTTTGTGGAGTGCCATTTGCTAAAACTACCTAACAGCTCACATCTGTTCACTGCCAAGATAAGGGTTTATACTCAGTCCAGTTTTCAGCCCCTTGGGTAAGGGTTTTACTGTGTGAGGGTTTGGGCCTTGTTTGTGTTTTCTCCCTGTGGCCTCTTTGTTGGGTGGCAAGAAAGTTCCTTCTTTCTTTGGCATTAAGATCCTCTATTGATCTATGAACTGAACCTTTGTCTGAGCATACTAAACTGGATCTATACCTTTTGTGGTCACTGAGCTATCTTCAAGGTAAGGTTGCTGTACCAGGTATGTGCCTTACTCATCTTTCTTTGATTTGGATTTGATTATGTTTCAGATCTGTTTAAGCTAGCAAGCATTGAGTAGATCTAAAGATATAAATTTATTGTGAAATGCTTGGACAGAATTGTTAGATCTGAAATCTGTGTTTAGTGATATAGATCTATTATTATATTCAGATCTGTTCATTGCTACATTAGAACAGAGTACTATCTTTAATGTGATCAGAGTTTTTCTCTTAAGCTGTTGCTGTCCTTCATAGATCTACTTTCTATGTGTTCTATCTCTGATTGAGTAATAGATCTATTTGCTTTAATCATTGAAATTTAAAAGAGACTACTGTTCTGCAAATTTTACCCTAAATCTAACACAACAATTCAAATAACTTGAGTAAATAAAACAAATTCATATACCTTGGCTGGATAGAATATCTTTAAACAACCAATGCAGCATAAATAAAAGTTTGTTCTCTTACAAATGCAATCTCACTCACTATAGTTTTTCAATGCTTAAGGCCTCTCCATTGAATATACTACTTGCCAAACGAATATATTTTAAGTATAGGCATAAGCAGCAAGAAAATCAAAACACCTGCCGTGCTTTCACACCAATATTATTTAGATATCCAGCAAAAATCCTTGTTGATAAGCGCTCCCCAAATGAAACTAGGTAATCTTTTGTACGAGGTGTCAACTCTTTCATCAAGGCAATTCCAGTTAGAAGTTGCTCACACTCCTGCAATAGCTCTGAAATATCATAGATAAAGAAGTCAGATTCATCCTTTTATAGATAGTGAAGATAAATGTAATCGCTATAATACAGAATTCAAGACCACAATTGTTTCTAAGGATCTCCCAAATTTAGCATATTAGAAATTACCATTTAATATAAATTTGTATGAATCATGGATCGAAAATCCATACAAGTGCCCTATATTTAGTATAATGAGAAATATACCAAATTCTTACCAACAAGACCAGACTGGAACATTTCAGTCAAGACTCCACTGCACATTATTATACTTATCATTGAAAAAGGTTGTATGAAGAAACTTCTCAAGTAAGATGTGGAATCCACATCGACCAGAAATTTGAAGATAAGACACCATCTAGTCCTTGTCATATGATGATAATAGGCTGCTCCATAACAACAGAGTGCAACTCTTCAACATGCTAAAGCTATAATATGTAGAATTTTATATGGGTGCATACGTAACTCAAATCACACAAATATACTTGGAGAGAATAATAAATTTCCAATATATTAACGCTGTAACTATTACATTTACCGAAACTGAGTTAAGCTACCCAACATACAAGTACCACTCTCTCAAGTTAATCATCATTATATAGCACCCTAAGTTGGTTATGGTGGTTTAACCACCAAACCCTGTTTTAAGTTATATCTGCCTATTGCAATATTGAACACACAAGATATCGTGATATTGAACACACACATTATCAAAACATAACAGATCACTAACCAGATACTTAATATTGTATCAGACCTCTGCACAAAATCAGAACAGAGAGAAACTAATCTTGCACAGGCAAACCCAAACACAAACACATAACATAGAGATGCTTGTAACTTGTAAAGGAGCTTATAAAGATCTTGTGGTCTTCTATTTAGAATATGATACAAGCTCTCACCCCAATTTCCCTTTCAAATATCAAGAGCAGGTATAAATACCAATTCAAACCATATGCTATGCTATTTGGGTTGACAAGTCAGCCCCAAATATGCACTATGTTACCAAAAACGCCCCATGGCACCCCCGAGATTTCGCTCTGCATTTCCAACATGAAATCTGATGGGAAACACCACAGATATGCCATGAAAACATTTCCCAGGCATTTGCAAAAGGGGGAATACGCCAAAATCACTATTTCTAGCCTCAGCAGAAATGTTTTCCTGAATTTCCAGAAATGTTTTCCTGATTTTCAAAAACATTTTCAGGCACAAAAGTCTGCATTTCCAGCAAGAAACAAAAAAAAATGAAAAAAAAACTAAAACCAAAAGCACAAACCCTAACCCTACAAACAAGCTTCCTAACCTGTACATGCACCCTCATGGGCGTCCCTTAAGCACACCAATACTCATGCTAGAGAGAAATTGTCATTCGAGTGCTATTGTGCCATGGAGAGTTGACAGTGTTTGAGGGCTTAAAAGTTTGTGGGTGATTGGCACATTATTGGAGTACACGTAGAGGGAGCTTGATGAAGCATCTTCAAGTGGACATGGCAGCAATGTTCCTAATTCTGCAAAGGATGATATTAATGATGTGGGGTTTTGTCACAGGGATGAAGATATTTTTTGTGATATGTAAAGTAGTTTGTAATGAAGTTATTAAGAAACAACTAATTTTGCAATTGGCACACATTGTATGATACTAGATAATAGTGATAATGATCCACAATGATAACTCCTTTTTTGGCTTCTAAGTGATGAATGGTCACATAAAAATTTTGTCTCATGATTTTTTTTCTGCAAGTGTGTGTGTGTGTGTGTGTGTGTATTTGTTGTTTCCCTGATGTATCGTATCAGGCCATTTCTAAAAAAAATTCATTATGGTTTTCAATAGTGTACCTTTATTCATTCATGTATCTATTTCAGTGCAACTTAGGCACATGCCTAACAAAGTATTCAATTCTTTACATACATTAGGGTGTGTGTTGTCCCAATAAATTCAAATCTAGTCAAATATATGCATAAATAGGAAATCACGATGGATTTCAGCCTAACTATCATGGCTCAACATAATCCAACCCTAAACATTTGCTTCATGCCAACGCCATAATGGGCTCAAGACTATCTGTCTTTGTGATGTAGGGAACATATATAAATTAATGAAGTGTTACAGAGTTGATGTCATCTAAGACTAGCTAAGTAAACTCATCTAAGACTACCAAAGTTGGCATGAGTTGTTGAATGTCAATTGTATTCTCTAACATAATTGTTGTATCTAAATCGTTGGCACGCAAAGCTGCAAGAGGAGGCCAATTAATTAGCATACCAGAACTCATTTGCAAAGAGAAAACGTCTGCAAACTGTCTAAATTACATGTCATTGTATTGTTCAAGTTGGCACACAGAAATGGCCAACTAAAAAACACATGTATAAGGTATTGCCCAGTTGGCACAAAGGTTTCGCCAACTGAAACTCAATCTTTCACCAATCTATCAAGGAGCTTTGCTTATCGAGCTCAGCTCTACAAACCCATATCTTCAAAATTTCTCACCAAGTCTAAGGTGTGAGAAGGTACATGAGTCATCTAAAGCAAACCATAAAACTATATCTTATTTTGCTAAGCTTCTTCATTATGCCAAACTCTGCAAGGTTATGCAAGATGTCATTGCTCTCCAGAATATTTGGTTAATGTGTGGAGTTTGATTTTTAACAGGGTTCATATCACTACAATAGAAACTTGTCGTTGAGTGTATGCAATTCACTGTTGACAGAGGTCTTGTGGCACTAATGATGAAATTGCTAGCTATTGCTACCTTCTAACAAATCTTTGGACTAGAGTTGTTGAATGAGCTCAACAAATGTGGCCAAAACTCACTTCCACAACTCTAAATCTATAATGCTCAGAACGAGCTGTCAGAGTTGTTCAACTATTCTGGCGATGTCTAAGAGAGCACAGATCAATTTGAATAATTGTTGAAACTCTACTGCTCAAAGAGCGTGATACTCATATAACTCTATTGTAATCTTATTATTGGTCAATGGTGGAATTTGCAAGTAAGATTGTTGCTTGCCTACCTCGAAACCAATGGCAACTTCATTTGCCTTCTACTAAACTACACATTGTTGAAGCCAACCATTCACAAAGTTGTGTACTATTGCGAACTTTAACCTTTCTTCAATTGTGTCTTGGCAATCTATAAACATTTGAAGATATGTTGGAGCTCATCCATCTGTCTTTGCAACATCTATTGATGGTGTTGGAAGGGGGTAGCCAATGTTTATAGAAAAGCACAAGCTTTATTAACTATTATGACCATAGTCAAAACGCCCCCTATCTTGTCCGACTATGCCTAGAGTGTGTGATCTATCAATGGCTTGAAGCACTCACTTTTTGGTACCTAAGGAAGTTGTAATTCACAGACAGAGCTAGATTGTGTTCTTCCAATTGTTGAACCTTAACCTCCAAAATATTTTGTCACACACTAAAGCTATAGACCTGAGTCTCTATTGTTATATGTGTTGCACTTTATGTCTCTAATTACTTCTTCTCATATGATTCCTACTATGCACGTAGATGAATTCGAAAAGCTGTGTGTATTGGGCGCTTAGAAGCATTCTACCAGGGAAGAGATCCTCCCTTTTGGGGGAGGGGGATAGCAACTCCTAGTAGGGCATGTGTTTCTTTAATATTATAGTAGTGAAAATGATGGCGGGAACAATGCACCTACCATTATGCATGCCAGGCTCCAGCGCATGACCACATAATGGCACAATTCAGAACCAGAAATAAAAACCACCGATTGCAGAGAATTGCGAAGCTAGTAGTCTTATTGGGTTGGATCTATTTTCTCTTGATTCAGATTCACTTATTGAGTCTCTTGGTTGGTCCAGAGGCTCTATTACCCACCATGCAATTCTTTGCACACTTCCTCTGCTTTCTTCGAGTTGATGTTCTATTGTACCAAGCTCTATTTGGGTTGTTGCAAAAGATGTTGAAGATTCTTCAAACTGATAAGCCGGTATCTTAATATTATATTTCAAATCTTCATTTTCAGCTTCTAATTTGTGGTTGTTTCCCAAAAGCTCTAAGTTCTACTCAATTGAATAACTACCATAGTTCATTCCATAGCACTTATAGATCTAAATTAATTGTCTAGAACAATATCTTTTGGCACTTCCTGTCCATCAATTTATCAAATAGTTTGAAAAATCAGAGATGCAACTTGAAGGCTTTCAACTCTAACTGGTGTGGCACATGATGAGGAACCTTAGCATAGATGTATAGTTGGTGTGCTCTTTTAGCACAAAAGACACTAGACCTATCCATACTCCAAGTGCTAGACCTACCTCAATAATTGACTATTGTTAGAAATTCAAGGGCAAACTGAAACAGAAATATCTTTTTGACTTTGTTTACTACTGTAGTTAGAATCAGCAATCAGTAAATCAATTTACAAATTCTAATGTAAATTCAATAACAGTAATAATACAATGGATCTGAACATTACTAAACATGAACAGATCTGATCATTTAGCAAAACAAGAAACAAAACAAAGAACAAAATCTGAACATTAGATAAAACAAATGAGCATTACCTTAGCCAAAAATAAAGAATGAATTTACCTGATGTACTTATTGCTGTCATCTTTTCAGTATGCTCAGAAAAAGCTATAATGGTTATGGATCAAACCCTCAAGGGTAGATCTCCATCATGATCTTGTGGACAGAATTTGCCAAGAAAATTTAATCAGCAAGGCAAACTAGGGTGAGACAAGGACACTACTGTCCAAAAGAAAAGTCATTTACAGCCTTAACAAAACTGATCAAACCAAAACAGCAGGGGCAGCAACATAGGTGGCACTAAGGAGACAGTGGCAGCTCAAGAAGGTGACAGCACCATCAGGAGGACACACGGCAGCCAGAGATAAAACCTTAGGGGTCAACAAGAGAGGGCCGCACCCTATACCAGCCACCATGGAGAGAGCCAAACTGCTAAGGAGGGAGCCGTAGCACTATTCCAGACTAAAGGAAGAGGCCGCACCCTAAAAGACAGCAAGAGAAGAGGGCCGCATTACTTAGACAGCAAGAGGAGAGGGCCGCACCACTTTAAACAGCAAGAAAAGACCAGATCCAGGGCAGCCGTACCCTTACACCAACACAAGAGGCTCCAAAGCAGCAAGAGAAAGAAAACCCAAGGAGGCCACACCACAAAGACCAAACTGAAGCAAGGAAAGGCCGCAGCAAAAATCAGACCAAGTGAAACATTTGAGGGAGAATGATAGTGTAAGTGAGAGAGGGGAGGTGGTCTCCTTTTATAGTTTAGATCAATGTTGCCAGAGTGTGAAGCGAAGCGGGAGCGTTTTTAGGAAGCGGAGCGTCGGGAGCGTCATTTTCAAAAAATCCTCAGGAGTGAAGCATCCCAGAAGCGTCTATTATATATGTATATAAATTTTTATATATATTGCGTTTATATTAAAAAAACATGCAGAAAGACAAATTAGCTGCAAAATGTATGAAAACATGCATATTTGTACATTGTAACATTAAAATGGCATCCATAGTAGTAAGTAGTAGTACATCAATGATTAATCATTCGAGCATCAACCATCTAGAATCTAGCAATTACAAACTTACAAACCAACATACAAATTTTTAAGCCATATAATAGAAAGTAGACCATTAAGTTATGGAGTGAAATCAATCATCTAGCAACTGTCAACAATAACATGAGTGATGACCAAATAGTTATGATTACAAAATAGGTCATCTGCATTGAATTATGAATATCGAAAGGTCCAAAACAATAAAGTTTAAACTGTGCTAGACTCTAGAATCTAGTTGCTAAATGCTATGAATCTATCATCTATAGACTGACATGTATAGTAATGAAGCGCCCCATGGAGCTTCCTGTCACTAAACCATTTTGTAACTCTCCAAGTCACATTTTTTTGCAACATCTTTGAAGTACATGATTGGTTTCTTGGGTTAATTGTGCTAATCAATTTAAGGTAATCTACACTTCCACTCTTAATCTATAATGACTTAGCTCAATTGACTTTAGGGTTTCCCCCTAGGCTAGGGTAGTTTCCTAAGTCCTTAGTTTGAAGACATAGAAACGGAGCCAATGTAAGATCCATAGAGAGCAACTCTATAACAGCATTTAGTACAATTTTTAGCACAATCCACAGTGTTCGATTACCAGATTTAAGTCATAGAATCAAAGCCAAGGAAGCGGGCTTCCGGAGAAGCTTCCATGGAGGATTCGCTCGGAGCGGGGTTTCGAGGGTGGAGCGGGGGAGGGGAGCTTACGGTAATTGGTTTAGATAGAGGTCATGGTTAACTAAACTAACCCTAACTTTATGGTTAAATTAAAACCCAATAATAAAACAAATTAAAATAATTAATATTTTAATCATAAAAATATTAATTAGAAAGTCAACAAGTCAAGGTGACTAGGAAAGACCAACACCACATAAACATTAAGAAGGACGTGGCTCAAGCAAGGGGATGCAAGAAGACAAAGTCAAAGGGGTCTTCTTCAATGGCAAGATGTCCACATAAGTCTCATGATAACTTATAAGCTTTTATCATCCCAGCATAAGAGGAAGGTCACTGATGTGATCATGTCCTTCTTCTTAACCGCTCCTAGGTTTCATGGACCATCCCGGGAGAGAAGAAGATCACACATCGTCTCGTCTTGGTACTTAACCAAGAACTGCCTGGTCCCAGACCAAGATACCCCAGAACACATCTGGGGGCCCTAGATCACCACTAGGGTCTTATCCACCAAGGTACACAACCAAGGATCAATCCAAGCACGAGCAAGGATTCCCTGGAACACATCCAGGGGCCCTAGAACACATCTAGGGACTTATATCATCAAACTGCTTCATCCTTGACCAAGAACTGCCTGCTCCTGGACCAGGATACCCCAAAACATATCTAGGGGCCCTAGATCACCACTAGGGTCTTATCCACCAAGGTACACAACCAAGGATCAATCCAAGCATCGAGCAAGGATTCCCTGGAACACATCCAGGGGCCCTAGAACACATCTAGGGACTTACATCATCAAACTGCTTGGTCCTTGACCAAGAACCCTAGCAATACATTGGTGACCCTCACTAGAGTCTTTCTCCATGGCTCTAACTACTTGGTCCCAAACCAAGAACCACAAGAGTGCACTGGGGGCCCTACATCTCAACTAGGGTCTTTTCCATCCTCCCGGAGAATGGCTCTTCCAGCTACTTAATTTAACAATTATTGTTGTTGTGATGAAGTGTTAGAGACTTTAGACACCGCTTCTTCTAGTTTGTTTGTCTACTGTAGTGAACCATTGTGAGTGGCTTCACGATTATGTTAATCATGAAAACGTTGCTTAGATGAAGGGTTTAGATTAGCTTCATTGTGGTGTACATGTACCTATGAAAAAAGAGGTGGAGGAGCAAGCACGACACCATCCCTAGGTGGAGAAAAAGGTTGGTCTGGTCTAAGTAGGTGTGCATATCCAAAGGGATTGACAAAAGTGGAAGTGTGATGGCGAGGCCCGAGGGGTCTTCATGCTAAGAGTAGGTGTTGAGTATTGTGGAAGAGGAGCAAGGAGAGCGAAAAATAACAACATGGCAAGATTCCATCGAAAATAGGTCCAAGGGGACATTGGAATCCTCTACAGGGGGGATTGAAGAAGCAAAAAGAGGGGTGATCTAAGCAACTTTTGTGCTTATGGAGGTGATATCGGTTAATGTGTTTCAATAAAGGGAGCCTCTTGAGTATCAATTAGAGGGTCAACGAAGGGGGAACAATGGAAGTAAAATGTGGTTGGGGATCCACAATCTCCAACAAATCATCCTTGGGTTTGATTAGTGGAGAAATGGAGGATTTAGGGATTCCCTCGATAATCTTTTTGAGGGTGTGCTTTGTCGTTGTCACTAAGAATGTAAAGTTGGGTCACACTGAGACAAAGGGTTTGTGGAAAGGGATGAGAAATGGCACTTGAGGAGTGTTGAACATTGGATTTGAAGGGGAGTGCAGGTCTTTCTCTTTTCCAAGGTGGGTAAGGGTAATCTAGGGATGTTAGATTGAAGGAGTTAAATGGGTGGGTATTGCAAAGAGGGGAGTAGTCATCCATGATTCCAGAGTTGAATGTTATTTTTGTTGTTGTTTGGATCGACCATGGTCATCGACTACGTTTGAGAACACTAGGAGGAAGACTTGAATGTGGACTTACCTTGTTTTTTACCGCGAGTCTGTCACAATGAGGGAGTCTGAATTTCTTCACTATCATCCTTCCTCTGTCTCTGTTGAGTTTTGGTATACCTTGGGAAGTGATCCCCATGTGGTTGTGTGTCTCTAACCACAAGAGGGAAATGATTTGACCCTTGTACTTTACTTTATGTTCTAATTTCACTTTGACTTAGGAGATTTAAGCCAAAAGTGAAATTTGTCACTTAACACAAAAAGTGACTATTAATTCACTTTGTGGGTGAACTAAGGGACATGAGGCAAACTTAGGAAACTGAACCAAAAGTGGATTTCTAAGTGAGATACTTGTGAGAAGATCTCACCCATCGATTAGAAATGGCAAGAGATGATCTTAGCCATCAATCTCTAGGTTTGGCTAAGGATGGCTAAAGAGGGGCGCAAGGGTTGAGAGAGGCATTCATTCTTGTTTTGTTCACTTGAAGAGTTTGGAGAGGAGCAAGGAGATGAGAATGGAAGCATTGGATGGAGCTAGCTTGGGCGTCTTCATTCATGGAGGGTGCAAGGAGGCTTGAGGCTTCATTATTTGCTTGTTGGTGTTATTGCTTGGTGGAGGGCGCACTTGTGGAGAGAGGGCGCAAGCTTGCAGGCACATGTTGGAGTGAGGCTACAGCAGATCTGGTTGGTGGAGGTTTGAGACAGTATTCAAAGGGAGATTTGCATGCAAGGGTTTCTCAAATAGACAAGAGAATGTCAAGGGCGCACTAGCTCATCTTGCTTGGACAACAAAGAGGAAGGGCGCATTTCTCAAGGAACTTGCTAGCAA
>JZKD02S1675621.1:308854-334300 GCA_000966675.3 Picea glauca
GGGGGGGGGGGTTGTCCAGGGTCATGTTGACTAAAAATTAGACTAGTTCATTTTTCATGTATGCTTAGTTTTATATCAGCATTAGGAGCTTGTAAAGATCCTAGAGGAGTGTTATTTGTTTTAAGGTATTTGCATGTGCTAACATCAGTTACAAAAACACTTGCAAGGGCACCTTAAAAGAGCATCTAGTCATCAGTTAGAGGGCAGAATTTTGAGCAGAAATTTCAGACCTGTTTGTTGTCCTAAAACAGCAGAAAGGACAGCTTTGATTACTCAAACATAGAGCCCAACAAGAGGTCAAAGATAGACCTGTTGGGCAGCCTTCTAGTTCCTCAAAAATCTACAGTCTCGTCTTCTTAACCAAACTCTATTCATCATGCTTCACCAGTTGTGAATAGACTTTGTGTTGTTCGAGTGGGAGGCATGTTAATTTTCAACACGCTTTGATACCATGTTGAAATCTCTCCATCCCCAACACCCAGATAAATTACTACCTTGTTTTTTCCTTGTTGATATTAAATTACAGCGAACAAAATAAAATATATTGGCTGGAAATAAAACAGCGGAAGCAAAACTGGAAACCAAATTGCACACAACACACAGAAATTCTACCCTTCAAATCAGCTTTTCATTTATAATGACTCCAAGGTTACAAGGGCTCCCTTACTAGAAAAATGGCCCACCAAGGAAAAATACAAATACAACAAACCTGGCAACTCAGGCCCTGAAGAAACCCTCTGCTGATTTATCCTTATTTGCCTGTTGGACACTCAAATCTGCACTAGATTTGCAAGATATGCCTGTTGGTACCTCAGATCTGCCAGATTTGCCTGTTGGTACCTCAGATCTGCCTGTTGATACCTCAGATCTGCACTAGATATGTCCACTGGTACCTCAGTTCTGCACTAGATCTGTCCACTGGTACCTCAATTCTGCACTAGATCTGTCCATTGGTACCTCAGATCTGCTAGATCTACCTGTTGGTACCTCAAATCTGCTATATCTACCTGTTGGTACCTCAAATCTGCTAGATCTACTTGTTGGTACCTCAAATCTGCTAGATTTGTCCGCCGGTACCTCAGACCTGCACTAGATTTGTCCACTAGTACATCAGATCTGCTAGATCTATCCGTTGGTACCTCAGATTTGCTAGATTTGTTCGTTGGTACCTCAAATATACTAGATCTGTCTAATGGTACCTCAGATCTACTAGATCTGCCTACTGGTACATTAGATCTATCTATTGGTCCTCGGATCAAAAAGATCTACCTGTTGGACTACCTTGAAATCTGTCCTTCAATTTCTGGTTGTTGGGTTTTCTCCTCTTGTTGCACCTTTGCACCTTCCTCCTTTGGACTTGATCCCTAGATGAAAGTCCTTCACCTATCTGAGATCCCCTTGAATCAAAGTCCTTCGTGACTCAACCACTTGAGCAAAAGTCCTTCTTTGCTCTAAGTGGATGACTCAAGCACATGAGCAGAAGTCCTTTGTTCCTATGTGCTCTCTTGTGTCTTTCTCCTTCACCTAGCCTTGCTTTTATAATCTTGAGTTATGACCGAATCAAACATAACCCTAATCTCCAAAGTGATTAACGATTGAGATTAGATCTCACCTCACTTGAGATCAATGGCTAAGATTCATTTAATTCACTAATACTAATAACCTTAGCATTTCATTTAGTTAAACCCACTTTAATTATAAAAGCACTTTAATAATTCCTTTAATTAATGTAAATTACTAAGGTAGAAGATTTTGGATGACTTCCACATGTCTAGACACTTAGACCTGTGAGGAAGTACCTATATGATGCTACAAACATCAACAAGGCAAGCGATGCCATAGAGCACGCTTAATACATTGGTATCTTTATGAAAATGTTAATGTCATTTGTGTGTGATCTATACATGTGATGGAAGAAGATCAATTTGTACCACTCTTTTGTCGATGGTGGCATTTTTGTAATACTTTCTAAAGCCAATGTTTCATTGAACCCATATCCATCTGGTAGCTCTATCAAAAGGAGAAATTTAGGTCCTTTGGTAGAGTTGCGAGCATAAAGGTCACTATCCACATATTGTCTAGCTACCCCGTACAATACTTTTGAAATTGTTAGATACTTCTGAAATTATTAGATACTTTCTCACTAGTCCTAAAACCTTTAACCATAAAAATACAATAATGTTTTCTCTCAAACCATAGAAAGCGATCTCGGACCACTTCAATCACATCAAGTGGGGTTCACATAACACTTTCTAGAACATAAAGGTGAAGCACTGCTAAAGCTTTAGTAATGTTGTCCATAACCATTCTC
The DNA here is from genome assembly GCA_000966675.3 of Picea glauca. NCBI lineage: Eukaryota > Viridiplantae > Streptophyta > Pinopsida > Pinales > Pinaceae > Picea > Picea glauca. The sequence goes on from JZKD02S1675621.1 coordinate 311,166, forward strand.
TCTATTTTAGGCCCCTAAAATGTTGGTTGAGCATGCAAGGCATGCATCAAAAATACATGCATTGAGATCAAAACAAGGGCATCCATGTTTGGGCATGTTGCTACATGTTGCATCAAAGAACAAGGGCATCAATAACGATCTCATTTTGAACGTACATCCATAATGTGTCAAGTCAGAAGACCATGCAAGATAGCTAATCCAAAACAAAGTTACTCGAACTAATCTTTTCCAATCTTCGAAATGATTTGTCCAAAAGTGTTAGCTTTTGGAATTACTCCAAAAGTGTTTTCAACTAGCTAGGACAGTGCTAGTTCTCCTAGTCCCTTGGTGATGCTTAGGACATATGGATGGCTCAATTTGGGTAGATGCTTGACCTTGGATAGAATGTAAACATAGTGCAATTACTTAAGAGGTTATTATACTATGTGGAATTATGACTAACCCATTGGGTGCACATAATGAGGGAGTCAAATGCTTAATTAGGAGAGGTACCTACCTAAGAGGATGAGGGCTAGGCGCTTGGAGAAGGGTACTTAAGAGTACGAGACCATGTGGCATACACCCTAAGTCACCGCATTCGACGAATTTCAGGCCTGAAATTCGAAATTCGCCGAGAATTGAATCAAATCGAATTAATTCATATAAAATTCGTTGAATATCGGAACGAACTTGAACCCGCATATGAATTCGAATTTTTGGCCAAATAAATTCGACAAATGCGTTGAAATTCGAGTCTGAAATTCGACGCGGAATTTTGAAAAAAGATTGGAACCCTAAACACGGTTTCCACGTGGTTGTTTTTGAACGTTCGTGTGGTTTTTGCATTTCCGCTCACGAATTCAGATTTTGGGTTTTGCGCGCATGGTTTGGGTTTTGCATTTCCCGCTTTAACACTCCCGAGTCCCGACTATATTTCTCACTCCTCTCGACGACGGACGCTATAACACTTACCAGTTACGACTACATTGTAGCAGTGATTCAGGGACCAGCAAGGAACTTCCTCCAGCCAAAACTCCCGATGTCGTCCAAGGACCAGCAACGAGCTTCCTCCACAGTCCAGGCTCCGCCGTACACGAACCGGGCCTAACAGCTCGAACTTTCCTGTTGCTGGTTCCATAATCACGTTTTTGCTATTGGTTCCAGAATCACGTTTTTCCTGAGTTGTTCTCCAAGTGTCCTCAGCCAGGTCGTGTCCAGTAGAGAGCTCAAGCCTCAAAGAACGCATCTTCAGGTTTTTCAGGGTTCAATTATGTTTGTGTCCTCGTTGCTCTGGCCTCGACCCCTAGTACGACTTACAAGTTTTAATATTAACTTATTTACCTGTAGGCTGTAGCATGTAGGCTGTAGACTGTAGGTTGTTTTGCATGCATGAATTTTTTTTTAAACCTGAACATTATCATTACAATCTACCTGTGTTTGTAAGTTGTGTTGTAGCCTGTAGGCAGAGCATTTAGTTGTTGTGTTAGACTTTAGTAACTTGTAGGTTGTAGCCTGTGCATAAATGATGAAAATAAATGTCTGTAAACCTGAACTCTATTATGATGTATGTTGTCTCTACAACCTGTAACTTGTGCATGAAAATGTTTCATTTAAACTTAAATGAATATAAAAAAAATTATGTAGTCACTGCAATTTGCTACTTTTCCACAGTTCAAACCCAAGTTACCAACACTCAACACTAAACATATTTTTTTAAACTTTCCAGACATAAACTTATAAGCTCTGGGTAGAGAACAGTGAGCAGAGCAGAGCAGTGATCAGTGAGCAGAAATTTAATTATATGGCTCCTAAATCCACTGCCGAGGCATGGAAATATGTGAAGAGGGAAGGGGCAGATTGTATCTATCAGTTATGTGGAAAACATTTCACTGGGACATTAACTAGAGTAGTGGATCACTTGCTTAGTATCTCTAATGGAAATGGAGGTGGTGTGGAAGGATGCCCAGCAATATCTGATGAGTAGAAAGATGCAGTGCAATGAGACCATGATAAATCAAAAGCAGAAAAAGGAAGAAACGAAATGAAGAGGCAACGAATTCTAAGGGAAATTGGCATGTCTTCTTCACCCGGGAATCCTTCTTTCACCTCAAAATTCAGTGGATCAAGTTCCACCCAAACAAAAATAGGTGGAGCATCAACATTAAATGCATTTTGGAAACCTGTAGAGAAGCAACAAGTTGATGACGCGATTGCTGAGTTTTTTTATGCATGTGCAATTCCCTTTAATATGGCCAGAAACCCATATTTTAAAAATGCATTCTAAAAGGCTGTTGATTTTGGCAAGGGGTATGTTCCCCCTGGGTCCAAGGCTTTAAGGACCACGCTGCTAAAGAAAACAAAGGAAAGAGTGACAGAGAGGTTGGCCAATGTTAAACAGTCTTGGAAGTATACAGGTCGCACAATCTTGAGTGACGGTTGGTCAGGTTTATGCCATCGACCATTGATTAATGTGCTTGTTTATTGCCCTCAAGGAGTATATTTTTTTAAGGCAATTAATGCAATGGATCAAGTGAAGACAGCTGAATATATTTTCAAAATTTTAGATGAAGCAATTCAAGAAGTTGGCGAGGAAAATGTTGTCCATGTTGTCACGGATAACGCCTCAAATTGTGTCGGTGCAAGAAAGATGCTTATGGAGAAGCATAAGACCATTTATTGGACGCCTTGTGCAGCTCATTGCTTGGATCTATTGCTACATGATTTAGCCAAATTTCCCTGGATAAATGAGACAATTCGAAGAGCAAGAGCAGTTGTAAACTTTGTTATTAACCATCGTCTCACATTGAGCATATATAGAAGAAATGAAACTAGAGGGTTGTTGAGGCCTTGTGAGACAAGGTTTGCCACATTTTACATTACTCTAAAAAGAGTTGTTGAACAAAAAACAAGCTTAAGAGCTATTTTCTGCAATGCTGAGTTGGAAAGATCTCACCCTTCAAGAGAAGAAAAGGGAAAGAATGTAGAAGAAATAATGCTAGGCAACAGCTTTTGGAAAAATGTTGAAAATGTGTTAAAAATGTGTGGTCCAATTGTTGATATGCTTCGGATGGTTGATGGTGACAAACCTTGTATGGGTTTTGTTTATGAGGGCATGGACCGTTGTAAGGAAGCCATTGCAAGTGCTTTTGATAATATGGAAGTTGATTACCAAGAGATTTGGGAGGTAATTGATCGAAGATGGAAGATGATGCATAGTCTTTTACACGCAGCAGCATGCTATTTGGACCCTAGATTATTTGGGGTATCATGAGGGGGCTTTACGAGGCCATTGACAAGCTAAATCCAGATCCATCAATTGCAACTTTGGTTAGATCACAACTCAAGGCATATAGGCTAGAAGAAGGGATATTTGGGACTAAAGCAGCGAAGTATGATAGAGTCGTAAGTGCTCTATCAGTTTGGTGGGATTTTTATGAATCAGGGGCCCCAGAAAAGCAAAAGTTTGCAATTCATATCTTGAGCCAAGGATCAAGTGCATCAGCGTGTGAAAGGAATTGGAGTGCCTTCAACCATATTCACTCCAAGAAAAGAAACAGATTGCTATCTGGAAAACTAGAAGATCTTGTTTATGTTCGTAGCAACTTGCAGTTGGCCTTAAACAATGTGGCTAAAGACTCATCCAATGTTTCTACCACATATTTCAATCCTGTTCCAGATGCATTAGGAGACGAAGATGATCTTGACATTGAGAATGATAGAGCTAGTGTTGAATCCAATGGTGATCATGCTTCCAGTGGTTTCACTGCCCTGAGTGCTCTTGATGATATAGAGCTTTTTGATGTAACAAGTAGGCCACGGGAACATCGAGAATAAATCTTGTGTTCCTGTTCTAGTTTTCTTTTTGGATGCTCAACTGTGCAAGACTTTTTAATCTTATGTTCATGTTTTTATGTTTCCTGAACAGGTTTTTAAATTTTGAAGAAGATGATGTTTTCTTGAAATACCTCTTTAATCATGTTAGCATGCTATTTTCATTTTTATCATGTGTTTAAACTTTAATTACATATATTTTTCATTTTTATCTTTATTCTATTCATATATTTTTAAATTTTGTAGTATGTTGAATTTATTGCCGAATTTTATCATAGAAACTTTCACTGTCGAATTTCAAGGTTGCCAAACTCGAATTCGAATTCGAACTAGGTGACTTAGCATACACCTTGGAGGTTGGATACTTCACTTGAGGATGCTTGAGTTGAGGAGCATACTTCATGGAGGTTGGTTGTGGACCCAGACACATATATTGAGGAGAAACATTCGAGCAAGTAACTACCTTGGCACACATGTTGAGAAGCGTAAGGCACAAGAGGAGATGTGGCACAAAACTATAGGAGGAGCACCTACATGAGGACACTTTGTAACAAAGCACCATGTAAAAGGGAGTGTTGGGCTAACAACTTGTTGGATTATGCACCATTTTGGAGGAGCATCAGACCCAAAGGGGCATCATGCTCTTGGAGGTCACACCACCTTGGGGTTGGGTAAAACCCTAGTTTGACACTTGTCATCCTTGTGTTATAGAGCGCTCCATGTGGGGTTTCCCTTTTGACTTAGTCCTAAGGTTACTTGTGTCGACCTAGTCCATGTTTTATGTTAGCACCCCTTGTCTATTCTATGTAAAGGGAGGAGAGACTCTTTATCACTAATTACTACTAATGTATTCATTATTCTATCTCACTTATTACTAATGTACTCATTATTCTATCTTTGTAATTGTCTTAGAGTAGTCTTGTAGGAAGCAAGACCTAGGGTTTGTGATGTAAACCTTATAAGAGACATGAAGATGGATACTAGCACTTGAAGATGTTCTTGGATTCCTAGCGTGTGTGATGCAAGAGGACGTTAGGGCTTGTGATTATCCTAGAGAAGAACACGAGCATTAGAGGAGTTGAAGACTTGGATGCAAGCCTTGCTTCTTGTTGTTACTCATCCTTTGTATTGTAATGGAGAAGCCTTGACTCTTGTGTTGATGCAAGAGGTAGTGCTAGGGACCTAGGTTTACTAATAGAAACCCTATGGAAGATATGATGAAATAAGGTTGGCGCTTTGGGTGATACTAGAGCCTTGTTCTTGCATGATGAGTGGAGGCTAAGGCAAGATCATGTAGTGCTAGATGAGTAACCTTGCTTGATGAGTGGAGTCTTAAGCATGGTGTGATACCTTGCTTGGAAGAAGACTTGTGTATTGTACTCTTGATGTTCCATGAAGGTCTCGGTGCTTGTGTGGATGCAAGAGTTAAAGAATGGGCTTGAGGACTCAAACCCTAGGATGGACATGAAGACTTGGAGGCTAGCACTACAGTTATCTTCTAATCCTTGCACTTGTGTGATGCAAGTTTGCTAGGGATTATAAACCCTAAGGAAGACAGGAGTGCTAGTGTGGAGACCTAGAGCATTGTGAGATGCTTTGCTTGGAGGACTTGGAGCTTGATGTGATGTCGTGCTTGATGGAGCTTGGTGAGATGCCTTGCTTGGGCAAGTAGTTTTCATGTGTGATGTGATAATGTACTTGGAGGTACACTTGTGTGATGCAAGTGATAGAGCCACCAACTTTGGTTAGAAGGGATTCCTGGCTTGGAGGAGTTGGAGATTACGGTATGATAGTTGGTATGATACTAGCTTGTTGCAGTTACCGTAGCTAGGCCAGGAGAGCATTATGGAGTAGTCCAAGCTTGTGATAAGCTAGTGGACTGTATGTACCAGTTTATCACAAGTTGTTGGTATGCATTTGTACTTCATTCTTATGTTAACATGAAGTGTACATTGCTATCCTAAATTTCTGCACTTGCAAAACTGATTTACAACTTATCTCTCATGATGATTTGAGTAGTTTGTAGTGCTGGTTTATCATGCAGATTTCATATAACAGAAGGCAGATTTACTTGGGTGAATTGAGAAGTAAAGAGAAGCTAACAAGGCAGATTTGCAGCTGGTACATATCCACTGTAATAAGGTTAAATCCACATATGGTTTATACAGATCTGGCTTATACTTTGGGGTGTTCCATTAAGTGATAGGAATCATCTCCCAAATTTGTATGTGATTTGGTGTCTATTTCCTTGAGCTGCCTAGTTGATTGGTTGATGGAGAAATGATTTACATACTGCTGTAATTGATAAATCAGACTCAGCCTTAAGGCTGAAATTACATTGGGAAACAAATCCAAGAAACCCTAAGTAAATAGGGTTGAAATCGGAGTTGCAAAAAAGTGCTCAAAATTGCTAGGAAGCACTCAACTCATGGATTGTGAACAAAAAGGAGAAGAATTTTCATAGGAGGTATACCTGTGGTGGCATCACTACACATTCATAAAAAAGATGTTGCTACAAGACTATGAACAATGTCCTTCATCTCTGCAATTGATACTAGGCATCCATGTTCTAGTTAAATTGTTGTTTCCTTGAGTGTGTAGGAGTAATCGAGACCACCTTCAGCAATACCATCTAAATCGTCCAAGTAAATTTGGAGTCCTAAGTCTTGAAGTCTGAGTTAACAAGCAACATGATCTAGAGTGAGGAATACAAATCGCATCATGAGATCCCAAGTTTTGTGCTGCAATTCTCTCCCTATTGATCAGAAAAATGCTTCATCTACATAAAATTATGGGAGTTTTGTGTGGAGGACACCATCGCAATCTAGTGTGATGTCGGGTTCAAGAGTGCTCTAATCTGGTACCCATGATATTCTTCCATTCTATGAAAATGCTTTCATCTTTGTAAGTAGTTTCAACACCAAAATCTGCACCACCTGCAAGGCAAAATCTTCCTTTTGCAACGAAGCGACAAATGGGAGCAACACTACCAATGCCTACCATCTCACAGTGGAGAAGGACAAAACTGAACTACAAGAAAATACTCGAAGAGTTGGGATAGAAAGATTTCTAAGAAAGCAAATCATGAGCAAAGAAACAAAATGAAACAATATCTATCAGGGTTTGATGCCAAGAAGGGTTAGAAAGCATGTGGGCGTTCAAATTACCATGTTGCATTCATGTCACATGCGTACTATGTTGGAATATCTAGTGAATGAAATAGAATCCATCAAGGATTCGATGCCAATGAGGGTTATCCAATTTCAGTTGATCACAGATAGCGGCCCATTTAGGGTTAAGACATATGGCGATCTGGACTATGAACAAGACAATACAAAGGCACAATGGGTTGGGGTGGTAGAGGACCTGGGTTGCAAGTGTCAGGAACTGGTGGGGCGGAATGGGGAAAGCTAGAGTGGGAAATGGATTAATGGAGCCATCACAGGATGTAATATGTGCAAGTTGTGGGATCATGTTGACGAACTTGTTGTTGCTAGGGGCATAGTGGGTGCATGCATCGACGTCTTCTCCTATTGTCAGTCCCACTTTCAAAAGCAACCACAATCGTAGCTTCATTGGACATGTTTTGTAAGATTTGTTCATCTCGTTGGTTCATAGTGATATGGTAAGGAAGCTAAAAAAATGCTATTGCATTGAGACACCTAATAGCATACACATGTCATCCAAGCGCTTCTTCCATTCTTGCATGTCAATCAAAGGATCTTGTGTTTCATATTTATTGAGGTGTTAGGCAGCACAGATGTCTTCAACAATTTAAACATTTATTTTGAGAACTCTTGATAGCTTTGAATCTAGAGTCCATAGTTGCACAATTTTTAGTGCACATTTGTTCATGATTGATAATAAAAATCTTTGGTTTATGGGGGACCTATTTTAGCTTCAAAACTTATTTTTCCATGCTTATGCTACCTTGCATATCTTCTATCCAAACTTCAACTAGCAAAACCTTATATCCTTGACCTTTTGTCCCCATAACATAAAAATCATGTTTCTAAACAAAATATCCTACCATAACAAGATATCATGAACCATATTCGTTGTCATCACCTATGATTAGAGAACAATCTAGAGTAGTAAGCATAGGACAACTAATTTCATTCCACAATGTTGTGGTAATAATATTTTTTTAACGCCTTGATCTACCATGGCACAGTCAACTTTGAGTCTATTGAAAGGGATAGGAATCATTGTATTTGACTTGATAATTTTTCATATAGTTGGTCTGCATGTGTCGGGTTGATCCTTGTGCACATCAAGCTCATACAAGGATGTCAAATCATGAAGGTGGTTTGTCAATGTCTATTATGGTGAGAGCATGCATGAGCTATTGAATTGGTTCGGCTATGTCACACAATTTTAGGTGTGCTACCTTCACTTTCTTCATTTTTTTGTGATAATGCTCAATCCCAATCTCGTGGGGAGGATGTATTGTTCGTTGAGAGCGAGAGAGCATCATTAGTTTTGTATACAACATTGTATACTTTAGCTATCTTGTTCATATTTGGAAGGTTAGAAACAGTTTTCATGAATCATACCTTCTTGAGGTGTGTGAACAATCGCTACTAGGGGAACAACAGCGCTCAAAGAAGTATTATGGACATTTTTGCAACCTTCTAGATTAGCGTGCATGATAACGCAAAGTAGACTGACGATATGTCTTGTTATGACCCAAAGTGGAATCACTTGGATACAATGATGATCTTTCCTAAAAATTGGTACAATGCATAGAGTCGATCTCCAAGACCACACAATACACATACCACCTCCTTAGATTTATTGAAAGAACAATTTGTTGTAGTATGTCTCCATGTACCACATCCAAAGCATTGTGCCACTTTACTTTTACCTTGATTCTGTTAGAAAGTAATGGATGTGCTCGTTTAACCATAGACAATATAACAATATTGTCACCCAACCATAGGCCGAAGCCACACCTGAGCACCTTAACCTTGACAGAGAATGATTCTGGAAGCAAACCAAAAGCCAACCATGGCTAATGCATAAAAATAACCAAGACTAATCAAAAATTCCAACCATAACCAATAGAAAGTCCGAGCCTAAACTAGAAATACAGATTGCAGCAGTCGCCAGCTGCAGCTGCTCCCCAGACTTGCGCACTTACCTAGTTTCTACAGTGCGCACCTCTTCCCAGCTGAAATTTCGAGCTGTCTAGTACAAAATGAGGTCTGGCTACTTGTATTTATACTGTTTTCTTGAGTTGTCTGGGTCGACTTCTCATTCTGGATGCTAAATACTTAATATTAATTATTTCCTTGAGCTGACTTGTCTTCTAGGGTTAGGTTTAATGCTTTAGGGTTTCTTCTTGCTTCCCGGAATATTATATTCTCGTCGGGGTTACACGTGGAGGTAAATACCTCCGGCAGCTACCATAATATCAACACTCCCTCCTAGCTAGGGAGGTATTGAAGGCAATGGTCTTGAGCACAAACATACCATTCAACCGATAGCATCATCATAGCCATACAGGCTATCTCATGATTAGATCACGAGCACCATTGACAGCATCAACTGCATAATCTCTCGAAACCATACTCCATCTAAGTAATTAGGCATGATGTTGAAAAGGTCACTCACTCCAAAGAGTGATATAAGAACCATTCTTCTAATCCGGGCATCTGTCCTAGAAGAATAATTATTCCATCAGATGTTGGAAGCCACGCCATGGGCTACAAGGACTATTCTTCTAATCCAGACATACGTCCTAGAAGAATGAGAATAAGTCTGCCCATGGGAATGCCTATCCCTGATTGTTGAACCTGGACCACTCACCTAACTGGGCCATTCCTCCGGCACTAAACAAAGTGCAACTTGGAGAGAATGAGTCTTCCCTAGGGAATGACTGTCTGGACCATTTCCTAAGGAAATGACTGTCCTGCACCAACCTCCAAAACGRACCATTCTTCGAAAYTGCTCACAACTATGAACTTCGAAAGAATGACTGCCCGACGAGGCGGACCATTCTACTTGACCACTACTGAGAGTGACTGTCAAGAAGAAAGATTGTCCTAGACCATTCCCCCACACTGGCCACAAGGGGAATCGTTGTCTATGGTACATCAACAATCTATCAAACCATTTTCATTACAAAAATGACCATCCGATCTAGACCATTTTCCGAAATGGAAAATGCCTGTCCGWCAAAAATCTCAAACCACTTTCCGAACTGGAAAGGAACTGCTCATCCTGGACCATTTTTCGAACTAAAAAATGRYTGTCCATAAATTAATAACACATCCGTGCTCCCTCCCAACCTGGGAGTCATCTCTTCTCTTTTCAATAAGGAAGTCGTCTCCACGAGCTCCAGCTARGTTCTTGAGTACACAAACTTTTTCATCTTGRACAAAGGCTTTACCAAAATATCTGTTATCTGCTCATCTGTGGAGATATATTTGGAGAACCACTTCTCTTTTCTGGACCTCATCATGGAGAATGTAATGCTTGATCTCAATGTACTTCGGTCTTCCTGGAGCACTAGTTTTCTCTGAAGGCTTCATATAGCTCTGATCATTACAGTATATCATGGTTGGATTCAGCTCTTTTGTTTCCTGCTAGCTCATGACATCGTGGCAAGACTCAAACTGGAACATATCCAAGTGGCACTTCTTCAGTTATCATGAGAGTTTGTTATGGATTAGCAATCCATCATCCTGGACTTCTGAATAACCATTATGATACAATATCTTTGTTATAGAAAGTTTTCACCACGCTTCTATTGTGCATGAGAGGCTTTGCACCAAGTTGTTTGAATCCATACAAGATATTTTTCCATCTGCATACAAGGGTCTCTTTCTGGTATACCTCAAAACCTTGAGGTTGCTCTTCATACGCTTCTTTGTTCAATTACTTTGTTGAGGAGAACAGTCCTTACATTCATCTGATGTAAACTCCAACCCATGTCAATTCTGATTACATATTTGGAATCCTCACGGAAAATCGAATCTGATGAGTATGATATCATTGACATGCGACGAAATTCTATTTTTAGCAGTGTCTATTTTTAGACATTTGACACTTGGCGGTGGTCTCCTAGTTATCCTAGACATATTTGGCAGTTTCCTATATTTTAGGGTCGTGTCCCTATTTTTAGCAGTTTCTATTTATAGCAGGGGTGGTCGCCTCCAAAGGTGACAAGTGGCAGAATCAGATTTTGACAAATGGCAGTTTTGCAATGTGAAATGTGGCAACTAGATAGCTTAATTAATGAAGGGAGCGCACTTTCCAAGGGATAAAACAATTAATTGAAATTAATTAATGAAGGAGGCATGTGGATGAGGTGGCTCATCTATTTGGGCGAGATTGGCCTAAATAAAGCTCAATTTAATTAACCTTCACTTCACTCATCATTATTTCATTTTTCAAGCAAAAATTATCCTTTAATTCCTCATTCATGTGCCTTGGTCCCTATTAATTAGGGCGTAACTCATCCAAGCTAACGCATGCTTCCTCCCTTCCATTGTTAGCCCCTCCATGCGCATCCTCCCTCTTTATCTTTCCCCATGTGCCTCTCTCTCCTCCTCCATTGTGCATTACTCACCCATCTACTCTTCCTTCTCTCCTTATGCGCCATCCCTCTCTCTCAAACCCTCGCATGTGGGGCACTCCTCTTTATTACTTCACTCTCCTCATGCGCCATCCCTCTCTCTCAAACCCTCACATGTGTGGCACTCCTCTTTATTACTTCACTCTCCTCCATGCGCCACCTATATCCCTCTCCCTCTCTTATTTCCTAGCACATACTTCATTAATGCGCCTCCTAACCTCTTCCACGTGTGCACATAACTCACTTTTCACTCATGTGACTCCTCTCACTCACACTTGGATTCCCATGTGTTTTACTTAACCTCTTTACCCACGTTATATATTGGAGTGAGCTCTTCATTGTTCAAGGTCGGATATTTGCAGCAGCAGCATACATACTCTCACTCTCCTCTCATTCTTCTTCTCTAGCTCCTAGCTTCTAGTTCTTTGTGCGAAGATAACCATTGTAATGGTTCTTGTGCTTGTCTTCTATGGTGCAAACAGCCCCTTGGAAAGCCATTAATAAAGAAGTGTTGTGCTTGTATCGAGCTTTCGTTTCTTGTCGGTATTGTGATCTTACTTTGTGCATTGATTAGTAGTTCTTAGCCGCTTATTGTGATTAATTTCGATATTTTAAGTGTACTTTATTTTTCTCTTTCTATTCATCTTTCTCACACTAACACTACAGGGATCCTTCCAAGTGAAATATACTATCTTTTTCCTAACGTATTGGGTGGTTTTACACACTGTCCAAGACAATTTTGGCTGTTGTTTTTGTGTTTAATTGCAGAAAATCAGACTTCAAATCAGCAGCAAGGTACCTAGGGACTCCACCAAGGTTGGCACGCACTAGCCAGAACGGAGAGGAGGTTTGCCAATGAGACTTAGGGCATTCTCTCATTGAATTAGCTTCTTTTCTATCGTTGATTTTACCTTAGATCAGATCTGATTGGAGGATGGAAAAGTGTGCTAACAGGTTGTATACGGGGATATATGATATCACATGATCTACGACACTACTGCCCAACCCATGGATACAAGTCATCCAGTTAGAATTTGGCTACTTCATAAGGCCATTGCAAATTATGAGATCTCGAGAACTGAAAAGCTTGATTAGTTCAGTATCAAATAAATTCTCAATTAGGTCTTCAGAGTTTCTTTTGGAATCATTGCTTAGAAGAATAGCTTGATTAGTTGCAGTTCTAGCATTAAAGTCTCCTAGCAAGAGGATACTACCTTCATTTCTCGGGATGTAAATATCTTGTTCTAAGTTTTTGTAAGGATAATTCTTATCTAGATTGATTTTCTTATAAAAAGTAGAATTTATAGGTGTAAGTAACAAATTGATATATAAATATTCTTAGCATTAACATCAGAAATCTCCATCCAAATGTACTGATTAAAAGGATCTTTCTTATGAAGCTGAATCTGAAGAGAAATGTTCGGTTTGATATAGCAAGCTATGCCTCCAATCCCTTTCCAGGAGGATTTCATGCAAATCCTTCTATGTTAAGGACTTTAGATTCTTCATGCTCCCAAGTTTCAACCAGAAATATAAGATCAATTTCACTCGGGATCCAACTTGTTAAAATTAATGCAGTTGCAAGAGCCATTCTCCGGGAGAATAGCAAAGACCCTAGTTGAGATCTAGGGACCCCAGTACACTCCTGGGGTTCTTGGTGTGAGACCAAGCAATTAGAGCCATGGAAAAAGACACTAGTAAGGGCCCCCGGTGTATTGTTTGGGTTCTTGGTCAGGGACCAAGCAGTTTGATGATATAAGTCCCTAGATGTGTTCTAGGGCCCCTGGGGATGTGTTCCATGGAATCCTTGCTCGGTGCTTGGATTGATCCTTGGTTGTGTACCTTGGTGGATAAGACCGTAATTATGATCTAGGGCCCCCAGTTGCGTTCTAGGGTATCCTGGTCTGGGACCAAGCAGTTTCTTGGTTAAGTACCAAGCCGAGATGATGTGTGATCTTCTTCTCTCTCGGGATTGTCCATGAGACCTAGGAGCAGTTAAGAAGGACATGATCACATTATTGACCTTCCTCTTATGCTGGGATGATAAAAGCTTATAAGTTACATCATGAGACCTTTGTGGACATTCTGCCATTAAAGAAGAACCCCCCTTGACTTTGTCTTATTGTCTTTGCAACCCCTTGCTTGAGCCACGTCCTCCTTAATGTTTATGTGTTTTGGTTCTTTGCTAGCTGCCTTGACTTGTTGACTATTCTAATTAATATTTTATGATTAAAATATTAATTATTTAATTTGTTTATTTTATTAGGGTTTAATCTAACCCTAAAGTTAGGGTTATTTTAGCAGACCCTAACCTACCTACCAAACTATAAAAGAGAGACCTCTCCCCTGTCTCTCTCATTCATTCTTCTTCCTCCAAGCTAAGTCTTGGTCTGAGTTTTTGCTGCGGCTCCTTTTTCTCATGCTGGTTTGTGGTGCGGCCCTCTTGGACCTGAGACTCTTGCTGGTTTGTGGTGCGGCCCTCTTGGATCTGATTCTCTTGCTGGTCTGTGGTGCGGCCCTCTTGGATCTGAGACTCTTGCTGGTTTGTGGTGCGGCCCTCTTGGATCTGATTCTCTTGTTGGTTTGTGGTGCCGCCCTCTTGGATCTGATTCTCTTGTTTAGAAGTGGTGCAGTCCTCCTTTTGTTCTGTGTTTTTGCTTGGGGTAGCCACCGAGGGTTTATCTTTCTCATCTGTTGCTGCCACTGAACCCTAAGGGTAATTTTCCAGCCTGTTGCTGTCTCCCTGCTGATACTGTCACCTATATATGTGTTGCCGCTGTCTCCTTGCTATTTGCTGCTACTGTCTCACTGCTGGTGCACCTGTATGCTGCTGCTGTCTCATTACTAGTGCCACCTATATTGCTGCCTCTGTTCCTTTTATGGTGACCTGTGTTTGCTGCCACCCTTGCAGCTCTTAATAGGGTTTTTAAGGCAGGCCTCTAACTGTTGTTATTGCTGTAGCAGTTTTTGTTTTGGACAGTTTTCGATTAAGGCTGTTAGTGGCTTCCTTTTGGACAGTGGTGTCCTTGTTTCAGCCTTGTACTTGATGTTTGGTATGCTGTTTGTTTTTCTAATATTTCCCTAAAGTTCTTCTTGGCAAAACTGTTCAAAAGATCATGATGAGATCTACCCATGAGGGTTTGATCCATGACCCTTAAAAGCTTTTTCTGAGCATACAGAAAAGAGGATAACAGCAAGCACATCAGGTAAATCTGTTCTTTGTTTTTTGCTAAGGTAATACCTAGATCTATAATGTGATTTCTGTTATAAATTGTTTACATCAGAATTTTGTTTTTGAATATCTTACTGATCCAGAATTACAGTAGCAAATAAAATTAAAAGATATTTCTGTTTCTAGCTAGTCTGTATTTTGCCCTTAAAATTCTAACACAACTTAATATATGCCCTTTGCTCCATGGAAAACCACAGCAGTTCCATGAGAGGATCTAGAGTGTCCCAAATTCCTATTTATGATTATCGTTCTGGTTTCTATCCCTGATAACAGCTTTTCGATTCCTAATTATTGTCCATTTTCCTTACATTGATCACATGTCCCTAAGTATATATAGTCCAGTGGACTGGCTCAAGTGGTTGAGTGGCTTTGAGCTTCCTGCAGGAGGTCTCAGGGTTGTTCCCTCAAGCTGGCCGCCTCTGTCGAGTGCCTCACTCAATGTCCCTACCGGGTCAGTTGCCATAATAAGTGCCAATGGGTTTACACTAGGCACAATCCACAAAAATGCGGGGAAGTGCCCAGGGGTTTCCCCGCGACGTTTTTCTTGGAAAACAAAATGTCACTAACTATAAAGTTACCCTAATATATATATATATATATATATATATATATATTTATGACTCCTAAAGATTATTGCAAAGTTATTTGTTCAACATTAGGCAATAACAGAACCAGGCAGCAGCACTACCTACAAATGTGAAGTAAAATTCATAAATAGCTGATTGATTGTGAAATGCAAGAACATGGTTGTATGCCAGAATATCTAAATAATGCCTCAGTTTATCTGATTAAAAAAGCCAAGTAGAGAATACCTTTATTAACAAAGCCATTTCATGATTGGGACACCATAACGGCCCAAATCTCATAATGCTGAAACTCCTAAGCTATTAATTTTCATAAACATCAAGGTATCAAAATAGCAATGTCAAACAAAATATAGTTGACAACAAGCTGACACACAATCTATTTAGCAAAGAAAGTCCCTATTTTCATCAATATTATTATGATCCCTATTCTCATTTAGAAAGGATGATGCTCATTTGTCTACATAAGCAAAATTATGACAAACATTTTTATATATTCTTTATTGAATATATCCAAAAAATATTGGACTTGCATGGGTTTCCACTATATGTATAAATGCATAAAATTCTCACCTGAAATAATTGACTCATCGATTCCAAGCTCCTTGACAGTTCTATTTAAAAAGCAAAGTTCACAAATTCAATCAGTAATTCATTTTCATCGTATCATATCATATCAAAATACCTTTGTGTGCAAACCACCGATTTGTGTGGATGAAATCCTGACCTTAAATGTAGCTCCTTTATGAATTCTAACTCCTTGATGTCTGGAACCATTGCTATACCACAGGTGACTGCTTTCTCCCCAGCCTAGAAAACCAAACATACAAGTGACCTTGAGTATTTGTAAAAGGTTAGCATAAATTAAAAACCTGGGATATATCCAATGAGATGTAACCAACATAATAAAATGCATCTCAAATACCAAAATAATGGATGAAGGCTAACTCCCTAGATGCCAGTGCTCATATTGGAAGATTTATCTAAATCAATATTCCTTCTTTTGTACTTTTGACACCTAAATCACTATTGAACTATGAAGTGAAGAATGTAAGGAGTCGGGACTTTCACTCCTTTGTAGTAATTTATGCCGCATAACATTACCAAGCATAGAGAAAATGAAAGGTAAGGCTGCAACCAAAAATTCCATCCTGCTTCATAATACGTGTATGAATTCACAGCATTCAATCTCAACAGAGTTTTAAGCTTGGATAGGATTATTCAGAGATATATTGACTCTCTTGAACTCAGTGCAAATCAAATATGCTAGCATCCTTAAGAGTCCTTGATTATGTAGAGAGGGGTAACCCACATGTTCATGCTTGGCCTGTTGATGTGTGGTTATCTGATATATTCTTTGATGTGCATTAATGAAATATAAGACAGATTTTTCCTAAAAAAATAAGTAAGGTTGCAAGATTCTCTGTCAATCCAGGTATTAGCATGCATAGTTCAAAGAGGTAAGGACCTTTATTTCAAACCCTGAAAGAATGGTACCAACAACCTAGAAATAGTTTTAATAATCTCCTCCAGTAGTAGTAACTGACTTCGCTTTCAAAGAATAAAGGCCTCATCCAAAGAAACTGGGTTATATGTGGCAGCCTCTAGTCCATGTGTTAAAATTAAGATGTAAAATAACTACAATACAACTACAAGTAGGTCCATACGAATGAATGTCACAGAATCTAGGGTCCTGACTCCTATAAACTGGAAAGAGTTATGGCCAGTCCTTGTCTTGTATTAATAGCTATATTTGAAGATTCTCCAACCATAGATTCATAATAGAATCTCTAAGTTGCATGATATGGGGAAATGAGTATGCACTGTAAACATGACCCCCAAAATTTGGAAACAAGGAAATGCAGTATTTAAAAATACAAAAAATATAAATATTTCAAAAATTAGATTGTTTATAAACAGCACATTATCTTGAAAGAAGGAATAAAATTTCTGGAAGTTTCCTTTATTTTTCATATTGTCATTAAAGTCGAATCACTGTCTAAGCATCATTAAAAGGTTTAATAGCAAGTATCATTGTCTGGGTGGGTACTGGTGTTCATTTCCCTAGACGAAATGTACCCAAAATGTCGCATGGTATTTCTCCTCGCATTTTCAAATTGTGAAATGCCAGGTGAAACGTTTCACCGCATTTCCAGCACAATTGGTATGCATCTCCGCATTTCCTGGTGTTTCAGGAGGTCATAAATTATAATGCAGGGAGGTCAGGAATTTCCTGCAACAGAGTAATAAATCAAAAAAGAAACTTAAAGTTCACCCTGGGGATAGAAGAACCTTTCTGGCTGTTGTATCAGCCATAAAGTGACCTTCTGCAACTCCTTGATGTGCTTCTTCCAATATATTTTCACTTTGGGGTCAGCCTTGATGAGGATTAGGGTCTGAGCATGCTTCTCAATTGAATCATACTAGAATTTACTGATGTCATTGGCTGCAAGCTTCTCGCCCTAGAGCAGTGGGGCTTAAATGGCTTACGTGCAGCCACCTATTGTAAGTCATGTTGCAGGTCGAGAGGAGGAAAATGGTGCTGAAGAGACGGTGAAATTAATCCAAAGATTAAAATGACATAATGAACCTGAGCCAGACCAGATTTTTATGGATGTTGATGAATATATAGTTCTTTTTATGAGAATATAAATCAGTAAACCTTCCTTGGCCACTTTGAGGGTTGGTCACTTTAGAAAATATTATTCAGGCTTGGGTGCAAGATAACGGGAAACCTCATGGCTTCCATGTGTATGTTATTCGAAGCCATACCAAGGCTTTTTCCTGTTTAAATTTTAAGAGCCAGCTCATTTCAATCAGGTAATGAGTCCAGGTTTACGGGTCTATTAAAACACCTTATTCGTGTTTCCCAGCTGCGCTTAGGATTTTCACCTAATAGAACAGCAGAGCTGCACTGCCTTGTGTGGGGTCGAGTTTTTTCGGTATTCTGCTGCATTTCTGGTCGTTCCTGGAATGGCTTCCCCAGCCTAGAGGCAAGGTCATCTGTCATGAACCGCACCTTATATTTAAGCCCAGGCCCAGTAGGAGAAGCTGTGTTCAAACTTCAAGCCGATCTCTCTCAAAACCTTAGAGAGTTTGTTGAGATCCAGGTAGGGAGTAAGAAATCCTGCCCGCCAGTGCAACATCTTCTGAACCAGAGTCTGGACCATTAATTAATAGGTCGTTTTCTTTATTTTAGGGATGCTGAGATGTGAACCTAGCCTCCTCCAGCTCCTCAAGTGCCTATGTCATGTGACAGCCACTAGACAATAATGTCACAAAGTAACCGTGGGCTATGAGGCCAGTGCAACCCCAGCAACACCAAATCACTACAAATCAAGGAGGCAAACTAACCAAGACAACAACCTCAAATATCAGCTGAGACTATTAAAGAAGACGGATCGAACTCCCAAGCCATAGGCCCACATGGGCCTAATCTTAGACATGTGTGCACGGTAATTGTCACCTTATTGGAACTCCATGAGGAGTCCTCCACACAATAACCTCAACAGCCAAAATGTAGAGCAATTACTATGCATGATTTCTTAAATATAAGTGGCAATCCAAAATCCACCAACCATTTCAAGGTTCTGGAGAATATGGAAAGAGGGGACTTGAAAATGGAAACCCTCTCTGGATCATGCCTGTGAAAGTTGTTTCCTGGAATGTTTGGGGGGTGACAGACCCCTGCAAAAAAGAGTCAAAACATGGTTAGAAGGATTAAAAGTTCCTCAGAATCTGTTGATATTATTTTCTTACAAGAAATTAAAGTATCCAGTCTTAGATTGCATACTATTCTTTCATTTATTTGGCCCAATAGCTCTCTTTTGTATTTAAATTTTACCAGGAAGAGGGTAAGGGGGGCATCACCATCCTCTTGCCTAGTTTTGCTAGTATTACTACAGATTAGGGAACCAGTTCTGCTCAGCAGCTAGTGTGGATTGTATTACATGTTGGCGACAACATACTTGGGCTGGCCAGTATTTGTGCTTCTAATGGCACAAGTTGTGCACAAGGATTATAAGACCCTAATATTTATAAAAAGAATAAATTTTAAGATTTTTTAGTATAACTGGTCTAATTTTGAAAGAAGGTAGAGAGAGAGAGAGAGAGAACTAGATCACCTGTAGAGAGCCATGTAGAAAGACCCGGAATATTTTGAATGTGAGTGGTTGCTAAGGCCGCTCTCTCATATCACCAATTAGTTCATAGGGTGCAAAAAAATGTGTAAAGCAAGATCTCATTATTTGCTGAATGTTTCCCATTTGGCAAACCCCCCATTGCTTCCAAAATATTCAAACGGTATGAAACTTGATTCAAAAGCCACAGTAGGTTTACAAATCACAACCATTAGCAGACGTGTTAATAAAGCAATGGCTAAGAAAATTGACATATTAAGCAAGTTGCTTCAATCCCGACCCTGTGATGAAGCCCTACAAAATATCTGCTAAGCTAAGGCATCAAGCCAAAGTAGACAAGGTAAGGAAAGCAAAGGGCACTCAAATCCATGCCTGCCTTCATTGGCTGAGAACGATGAATGGGCTTTCAAAGGAGTTTTTTTTAGCCTTGGCCTCTAAGCAAGATTCAAAGCATATAACGATTATCAAATCAGTCACTTGCAATGCCACCCAAAAAGTCAAGATAGAGAAGCCTTAGGCTAGATAGAGAAGCCTTAGGCTATCAGCATAAACTCATTTTCAATAGAAAGGAATAAAAAAGGTTGGCAGACTTGTGTCAATACAGTCCCCAGAAAGTTGACATGGGCACAAAAAGAATATGTATAATCAATTTCTTTCATCGGATAAGTTGCATATCATCCTTATGTAGATGCCATACGAAAAATACCTGGGCATAGACGAATTTACTTGTGAATTCTATAAGGTTACTTAAGAAATCATCCATTGAAACTAGGGCTTTCTTGCACCAACAATTGGTCCCTTGCAATTTTTTATACCTTTTTAGTCCCTATAGCTCTAATAGCTTTGTTAACATGTGACTAAGGTTTAGGTCTGGCAATGCCTACAAAATATCTGCTAAGCCAAGGCATCAAGCCGAAGTAGTAGACAAGGTAAGGAACGCAAAGGGCACTCAAATCCATGCCTACCTTCATTGGCTGAAAACGATGAATGGGCTTTCAAATGAGTTTTTTTAAGCCTCAGCCTCTAAGCAAGATTCAAAGCATATAACAACTATCAAATCAGTCACTTGCAATGCCACCCAAAAAGCCAAGATAGAGAAGCCTTAGGCTCTCACCATAAGCTCAGTTTCAATAGAAAGAAATAAAAAAGGTTGGCCATTGGGACTGTGTCAATGTGGTCCCCAGAAAGTTGACACAGACACAAAAAGAATATGTATAATCAAGCTCTTTCATTGGATAAGTTGTATGTCATCCTTATGTAGATGCCATACAAAAAATACCTGGGCATAGACGAATTTCCTTGTGAATTCTATAAGGTTACTTAAGAAATAATCCATTGAAACTAGGACTTTCTTGCACCAACAATTGGTCCCTTGCAAATTTTTATACCTTTTTAATCCCTATAGCTCTCATACCTTTGTTAACATGTGACTAAGGTTTAGGTCTGGCAATGCCCACTATTGCCAAGTTCTAGTATTGAAAAAGATATTACTGAGGTCTCGGGGATTTACTATGTTCAACGACCTTAAGCTGCATTGGAATGCTTAAAAAAGATCACATTCTATTCCCTTGAAGTAGTGGTCAGCTCATCCAACAACCATTGACAGTATTGCAATCAAAATTCAAGAGAATATAGGATATATTGGCAAGTACAATCTAGGTCACCTAGTTCATTTTCGTGTTTGACAACCATGAAGTTCATAAAAATATTGTTAGTGTAAAACAATGTGATAAAGTTCGAGATAAATTTGGTATCAAATTCAAATTTAATACAAATTTAAACAAATTTTATTGAATTTAATCACTAAATTTTGAAATTAAAAAAATTTAATTGTCGAATTTAAAGGAATTTACACGCATCAAACTTCAATGAATTTACTCAGCTACCCATGAATTAAATTTGGTGAACAGAGTGACTTGGAGTACAACCAGCGTAGATCCATCTTAACTTTGGATCTATTAAGCACCGAGAGGGATCCCAAAAAAAGAGATGCAAATCTCTCAATGCTTAAAAGATCCCGAGTTAAGCTGGATCTATGCTGTATATATGCATTTAGATTATTATTTAGTTCGATATTAAATTTATTATTACTATATAGTTTTGTATAATATATTATATTCAGCTGACATATGCTAACATAAGCATTATGTACAGACAAATGGGCCGGACGTTACAATCTCTTCAATACTGGGTTGTAGAATGCACCTCACTTCTCTCGGTGCAATTAGTGGTTGGATTGATCGTGGAGAACCTAACACTCTATCTCTAGTGCAAAATGATACGATTTAGCATTATTCCCAAAGGTTATTGTTTCAAGAACAATTAGATGAACTTTAATATTGCTGTTGTTCCACTTCTTTCTTAAGGTTGTAAGTTCAAAAACAATTAGATGAACTTTAGTATTGTTGTTGTCCACCTCGTGCATTGACTAAGCAAGGTCAATATATTGGAATTTGGGGCTACCAAACAACAAAGAAAAAAAAGTGTGGCTACTCCACAGTCATGTGCTACCTTTTAGATCTATACTAGCCAAGTTTAATGTGTGTTGTTTCTGTTAGAATTTAAGGGTAAAACAGTAGGGTAGCTAGAAACAGAAATTCTTAGGTAATTTTCACATCAATAGCTACTGTAATTTATGACCAGCAAAGCATAATAAAAATTCTGATGCATAACCTAACAGCATTAGTGAATAAATAACATATATAACACAGATCTGAATATTACCTTAGCTGTAACAAAGAACAAAGGTACCTGATTTGCTGCTATTACCTTCCTCCAATGTATGCTCAGAAAATGCTTGGAAAATCATAGATCAAACCCTCAGGGTAGATCTCCTCGTGGGCATGGGAATAAAGCCAAGAAGGACTCTTAGATTAATAGGCAAAAATCAGAACTCAACAAGCTGGAGAAACCACAATCAAAACATAATCCAAGCCACTGTCCAAGCTTGGGGCTGAAAACAAAAATACTGTCCAACCTAGTGCTGGAAAGGCAAAGCCATATTCAGCCCAACTTTAAAGTTTAAATACAAGTGCCTTCTTCAAGCTGATACAAATATCAGCAGTCCAGAATTATCAGCCCTAATGTTTAGTCACAAAGCAGTACAGCAAAAACACAGGGCAGCATTATCAAAACATAAAGGGCGGCATCATCAGATCACAAAGGCAGGACCAGCATACAAGCAACCTCAACGGCTAGCAAAGTGCCTTCTTCAAGCTGATACAAATATCAGCAGTCCAGAATTATCAGCGCTAATGTTTAGTCACAAAGCAGTACAGCAAAAACACAGGGCAGCATTATCAAAACATAAAGGGCGGCATCATCAGATCACAAAGGCAGGACCAGCATACAAACAACCTCAACGGCTAGCAAAGATAAGCTCACGGCAGGTAGAAAAGACACCAACAATCAGCGGCAAGCTCCAGCAATGAAGGCTAGCAGAGATACACCCACGGCAGCCAGGGATGGACACAAAGACTGGCCAGCGGCAAGCTTCAGCAACAGAAATAAACCCACGACAGACTGGTATGGGCACAGGCAGGTTGTCGGCCAGCTTAAACAAGGATGGCTAGCTGGGATAGGCTCACGGCAGGCTGGTAGCAAGAGAGGGCTGAGAAAAACCCTTGTAAACCTGATCAGAAAAGGCCGCAGCAAAACCTCAGTCTCAACATTAGTTTGGAGGAGAAATATCATATGATCAAGTGTATCAAGTGAGGGAGAGACCACTTCTTTAAATAGTTGAGGTAGGTAAAGTAGGGCTTACATATTAGTCCACTTGCCATAGCTTT
>JZKD02S1675621.1:341291-358414 GCA_000966675.3 Picea glauca
AGGGACGACTTGTACAAATGACACTTTCTAATTTGCATTTTACTTTTTACAAAGGCACAATAGGGTCGACTTTACAAATAAAACATAATATTGTTATTTTAGGGTTTTGACTTGGTCTAATACAATGCAAATACAATAAGAATATCTTCTGAAGATACTCAAACTTCAACACTCCCTCTTAGCAAGGAAGGTATTATTTTGGCACGATCGTCACTACTGTTTCTGCACTTATGTACACTTGACCATTGACTTGTTGACTTTCCACAAATCTATATTGAAGAAGTTTTCTAACCACGTCAAGCATCCAGGGTCTCATCGTTCTTCGGGGTTTTATGTCATCACGGGGCTTCAAGTCGCCATCTCAGACAAAATCTAGCATCTAATTCATTCAGAACTACTAACCTCGCCAGCTCACACAAAATATGACATCTAGTTCATATAGAACTAGTAACTCGCCAGCTCACACAAAATCTAGCATCTAGTTCATACAGAACTAGTAACTCGCCAGCTTACACAGAATCTGGCATCTAGTTCATACAGAACTAGTAACCTATGGTTGGCACACCAGGCAACCGTTCCATAGTGACCAAGCATTTAATCACAAGGATTATGCGATGTAGTGCATGCACACTATCCATCTATCTGAAGGCTAGGAGACACCTCCAACCACACAGGTTGGCCCTCCAGCTTGAAAAGATGGAAAACTCGCTAGCCTTGAAGGCTCGACATCTGATGACCTTGTGCAAGGTCATGTTGGCTGGTGCCATAGTCAATAACGTGCCCATGAATGACTACCTGTTGTTACCGCCACACATTGATGTTGTTGCCTTGGAATCACATTTGTAACTCATCACTCCCTCTTACTAGGGAAGTCCTTTTGGACCACACCAAGCTTGTCCCTAAAGTACACAAACTTCACCCTTGACAGAGGCTTGGTTAACACGTCAACTATTTTCTCATATGTAGCGACATACTAAAGATTCACTGGTCCCTTTTGTACCATATCTCGGATATAATGGTACTTGATCTTGATATGCTTGGACTTGTCATGAAACATTGGGTTCTCTGACAACTTCACACAACTCAGGTTGTCACACTAGATACAAGTCACCTCTAACTCGAGATCAAACAATCTTGCAAGCAGCTTCCGAAGACACATTGCTTCGTTGTTAGTTGAACACGCTGTTATATACTCTGCCTTAGCCGTATTGAGTGCCACACTAGTCTGCTTACTGCTAAACGATGAGACCATAGTTGATCCCAAACTGAAGCAACATCCAGATGTACTCTTCCAGTCTGCAACACTACCAACCCAATATGAATCAGTAAAGCCTTACAGGCTTATCTTATGATCTGAAACATATCTGAGTCCATAGTCAATTGTACCTTTCAGGTACCTCAACACATGTATTGTTGCAATCAAGTGAGCACCTCTAGGTTCGACCATATACCGACTCAATGTGTTCACCGCAAAACATATATATGGCCTTGTGTTCGTTAAGTACATCAACGAACCAATCATATGTCCTTACATGGTGGCATCCACTGTCTCTAAAGATGTATCACTCAATAACTTCATATTCGTCACCATCGGTGCAGGCATGGCTTTACAATCCATCATTTTGAATCTCTTAAGAATCTCTACAGTATATTTTCCTTGGTTAAGGAAAATCTCACTCGGTCTCTACCATACCTCTAGACCTAAGAAATAATGCATCATACCAAGGTCTTTCATCTCGAATTATGTAGCAAGATTCCTCTTACATTTAGTGATGAGCTTCTCATCTCCTATTAAAAACAGGTCATCCACATATAGCAGTAATATCATTGGTCCACCATCTACAACCTTGTAGTAAAGGTTGGAATCTGCTTTACTCTTGGTAAAGCCCAAGCTCATCATGAAATTGTCAATTCTCACATACCATGCCTTGGGTGTTTGCTTTAATCCATACAAGACTTTCTTCAATCTGCACACATGTGTCTGACTGTCATGTGTCTCGAAACCTTGTGGTTTCTCCACATACACTTCCTCTTCTATTACACTGTTTAAAAAGGTTGTTTTCACGTCCATCTGGTGTACCTTCCACTTCATTATTGTAGTTATCACAAGTATAGATCTAATTGAAGTGTATCTCTCCACAAGAGAAAATGTCTACTCATATTCTATTTCTTCTTTCTGGGAGAAGCCACGCGCCATGAACCTTGCCTTGTACTTGTCGACACTGCCATCTGTTGAATGCTTCATCTTGTAAATCCACGTGGAACTTAACGTTGTCTTCTCTTTCATTCTCGGAACCACATCCCAAACATCATTATTTATAATGGACTGGTACTCTTCAATCATGACATCCTTCCATTCTTTCTTCTTTGTAGCCTCTTCATAACAGGTAGGCTCAACATCAATATTGTCACTTAGTAATGCCACGTAACTAGAGTATGGTCGTAGTCTCTTGCTTTCTCTAAAAGATCCATCTAGAGAAACATACTTCTCTGCATCCTGAATAATTTCTTGAGCCCAAGCTAGTCTTCTCTTCTTAGTATTCATCTCTCGGGATGAATCTGCAGGTCTTTATGGTTCGTCCATATTATGATCTTCTAGTACAACACCATCACCTACATCTGCATCTGCAACTCTGGGAACTTCAGGTTCCTCATAATGGACCTCATCTGAATGATTTTGTCTTGATCTACTAAAAGTTGTATCCTCATCGAAGGTGGAATCTTTGCTAGTCTCAATCTGTCGGTGACCAAGGATGTAGACTTTGTATGCCTTCGATGTCTCACTATATCTAACAAATATACCCTTATTTCTTGAAGGGTCCAACTTAGATCTCTTGTCCTTGGAGACATGCACATACACTAGACAACCAAATATCCTTGGGTGGTTGAGCTCTGGATTTTCTCCTGTAAACATTTATTCTGGTGTCTTGTTCCCAAGTACACGGTGGGGACTTTTGTTTTGCACATATACAACGGTCTTGGCAGCTTCTTCCCACAGATGTATCGATAAGTCTTGATCATGAATCATGGCCTTCACTGCTTCCATGTTTGTTCGGTTATTTCTTTCTGCCACACCATTCTATTGAGGATTGTAGGGAGTAGAGAGCTCCCTCTTAATCCCAACTTCCTTACAGAATGCCTTGAATTCATCTATTGTGAATTCTCCTCCATTATCTGACCTTAAGATCTTTATCTTCTTTTCATAAAGGTTTTCAACAAGTGCTTTGAATTCTTTGAACTTGTTGAATACTTTGCTTTTAGCTTTCGAAAAATAAATCCATGTTTTACGTGAGAAATCATCAATAAATGAAACATAATATACATACCCACTAAGTGAAGTGGTTGACATTGGTCCACACACATCTGAATGTACGATGTTAAAGGATACTTTGGCTTTGCTATCACTGCTTGGAAATGGTTTCTTCACATACTTGCCTTGTGTGCATCCCTTGCATATGCCTTCATTATTCACTTGGATTTATGGAAAACCTGTCACCATCTTGCTCATGATTGGTAGTGCTTTGTAATGTATGTGAGAAAATCTCTTATGCCATAGCTCACTTAGAGTAATTGTTCTATGTACCAATGTTGAATCTAAATGTCCCTTTAACTTGTATAGACCTCCTTTTTGAACACCAATCATCACAGCATCATCAATAGACTTTACTCTTGGCCACATGAGAACTTCACTATCAATGAAAGCAACCATGAATCCTTTCTCATCCAATCCTGGGATAGAAAGGAGATTCTTCTTCAAACCAGGTACATACAAAACAACCTTCATCTTCATAGGTTTTCTGGAATCCAATCTATACGATGATTCTCCTACTCCTTTAATGGGATATTGATAGTCATCATCAAGCTTCACCTTGTTAGGTGAATATTTCTAAACTAATTCTAAGAAAGAATCCTTGTAACCTGTCATGTGCTTAGAAGCACCACTATCAATAAGCCATGTGTCACTTCCATGAGTAATTGTTCCTGTAAGAACTGATATTAAAACATATTCTTTGCTTGAATCATCTTATTTGGCTCTCTTCTGATCAGATTCATCATCTTCTGTGACATGAGCATGATATATTTTATACTTTCCTTTTCTGACTTGATCTTTTAAGTGGGGACAATTTATTGCAATGTGTCCCATCTTCTGGCAGATGTAGCATCTGTAATTTGAGCAATCCTTTTGAAACTTTTGTGTCTTATGTGACCCTTGAGACTTCTTATGTGAGTGAACCTCCTTCTTTATCTTTCCTTTTCTTGCATTTGCTGCTAGAGCTTGATTTTCCTCATTGCCTAGTTTCTCTTCTCTTGTTGCCAATCTAGCTTCTTCCCGAGTGCAATCCTCCCATAGTCTGTTAAACTTTGTTAGATTTCTTCTTGAATAGATTCCCTGAATGAATGATTCCCAAGATATTGGGAGACCATTCAATGTAGTCATCACCACTTCAACTTCTTCAACTGTGTCTCCAATGGCTTCAAGTTGTTCTATGATTTGAGACACCCTTGTGAAGTAGGATTGAATGGTTTTTAAACTCTGCATCTTCACACTCTTGAGTTGTGTCCTCTTTGTCATCTTTCGATTGATATTATTTCCATCCTATAATTGGGATAGGGCATCAAACATTTTCTTGGGAGTTGTCAATGATGAAATAAGTCAAATGATCCTTGATAGAATCAACAATGATTCTCTTTGCCTTGAAGAGACTCTTCTTGTACTTTTCCTTGGCCACATCTTCCTCTGGTTCTGGAACTTCTTCTTTAACGAAATATTCTAGATCATTCTCTTCTAGAATGAGCATCACTCTATACTTCCATGCTCATAAGTTATCAGCACCCTCAAGCTTCTCATCAAGCTTAGTGGTGGGAGTCCTCTTGCCCTACGACGAAAATTTAATAAGAAAGTAGAAACTTTTCAAAGAAAGGTTTTGAACTTACCAGAGAGTGTGTTATGTCAAAGTGAATTGCTCCAACTTCAGTCTGCAGTTTCCTAGACGTCTTGATCTAGTGTTTATGAGGAAACCCTAATTTTTCAACTTTGAGAATTTTTGAGATCTGATCCAAGGAATAGATGCACCCTCCTTAAGTGAACTCCTTGATGGTTTTTTCTTGACCAACATCCTTAAGAAAGAGGGTGATGTCATCACCTAGGGTTTTATGCAGAAACCCTAATTTTCATAAACTGCAAGATTGGTCCACGGAAACGATACGCTAGGGTTGGGAGAGTCTTCCTATGATCCTTTTTTCCCTAGCGAGTTCCTCTAGACTGTGAAAATGGCTTCTTTCAGGCTCGCTCTGAAACCATGTTAAAATTTCTCTTAAGCAGTTAAGTGTAAT
The DNA here is from genome assembly GCA_000966675.3 of Picea glauca. NCBI lineage: Eukaryota > Viridiplantae > Streptophyta > Pinopsida > Pinales > Pinaceae > Picea > Picea glauca. The sequence continues at coordinate 346,626 of JZKD02S1675621.1, forward strand.
CAATATTCTTTAACTTTAAACTATAGCTACATATATAAAGATCATCACTGAAAGAAGGACATCCAAAATATACACAAGATTTATCCTGGGAAACCCTCTTGGGGGAGAAAAACCAACAAAACTTCTTCAATATAGATTCGTCAACAAGTATAATGTCTCTCTCCAAGAGAGATCTCACAAAACAGAAGATAACTAGAAGATAGACTATAAACCCTAACCAGAATAGGGTAGCCACAACTAGACCAAGATAGGCCTCTAAGAGATAACCAAAACCCTTCACCAAAACACCCTTACTCTATAGTTGTGTCTCCTCCTAAGACTTTCACACTTTTCCTTGATAGAGAGAACTTGTGTTGTGTGTGTTCTCCAAATGAGGCGCCTAACCTCTTATAAATACAAGTTGAGCCACCCTGAAATTAGGTCAGGGCCGACTTGTACAAATGACACTTTCTAATTTGCATTTTACTTTTTACAAAGGAACAATAGGGTTGACTTTACAAATACAACATAATATTATTCTTTTAGGGTTTTGACTTGGTCTAATACAATGTAGATACAATAAGAATATCTTCTGAAGCTACTCAAACTTCAACAATATATTGAGTTATATGAGTATAGGTTGTTTGTTATATGAGTGTTGTTCCTAAGTGGCACATATGCTCAATTGTATGATGAACATAACAATGTTGATTTATATGACATTTTTTTTCCATAAAAAAGAGAGCTTAATATTTGATATTTCAAGTACAAGTTCATAATATACATCAAACTACCTATACCTATTTAGGATCAAAAAATAGTAGTCGTGTGACTATTGTGCAATTAGTTTTGCTTATATCATATCACTACATATTACATCCTTCTTAGGCTCCTTAAAGGTAGCCTTCAAAATAAAGATTGTTTTACCATATTTACACCCTAAGGTTCCAAACAAATACAATATAAAAAACAAGTATTGTAATACCCCAGTTTTGGGTCCCCATATTAAGACTAGAGCGCCCAAACAATTAAAAGAGGTCGGAGTGCCTAGGAAATGTAATGCTTTGATCATCGTTAATAATAAAATAGATCACCAGCTGTTAGACGTACAAGGACAAGAGTTATAGGGTGCTATGATTCCATGAGAGAGGGGGCTTAAGGGACTAAGTATTTATTTTATATTTTATTTACCCATTTTGGTTTTAATGGAGAATAACAGTTGCATGAGCTTCTTGGGGGAAGGCCATATGGTTCTTGATTTCATGTATATATATAAACACCTCTTGTGGGCTATTGAGAGGTTCACTTTGTTCACTCTTCATTCACTATTTCTCATTCATTATTCCTCATTCATTCTTGATCTTGGTTGGGAAAAGAAAAACAAATTGTTGGAGAGGAGCCATTGTTTTGTTGGCTATAGTAATGGCTAGTGTATTCCAACCATGAATTGATGCATGGGCATGTGCTAAATTTTGCTCACAATTGCGAATCCTAAGAGTCCCGGCATGGAGATTCTTGACCAGATGCACTGGAGCCCTATAAGGAGGTGGACAACCCGAGGGACTACATGGTAGAGAAGGGGGTCCATTCTCTTGGGTTGTGTAGGCTGGAAAGAAGATATCTGGTGTACTTTGGATTGTTGTGTGTTGAGAAACCTGTGAGAGCTTGAGTGTTGACGGGTTTGGGAAGCTGAGTGACACCCTGGAACCGTCCTTATGGATTCATAGACCTAGCTTAGGGATGACCTGCTATTGAGATTTAGAATAACATTGTATGTGGTTGGGTGGAACGTCCTTGGTCTGCATCTAGTTGGTGATTGGTTTTAATAAAGATAAGTGCTCTTGTTATGTGTCTCTATACTTCTGTATTTATTTCTATTGTACATTAATTATTATATCGGAGAATTAACTTTATAATATGCTTGCTTGTTGATTATTGTTGTGCATGGCATATTTTCCATTTCTTTTATGATGTAGCATGGATTTTGATTATTGCATGTGAGTCTTTCATGCTTCTTTAATAAATGATTATTTTCAGAATTTCGAAATCAATTCTGAAGTAGAGTGACCATCTTGTGGGTTTTTGGTTTTTAAAATATTCGATGTGCTCGTTTTACCATAGACAATATCACTATTGTCATCCAACCATAGGAACACAACCACCCCCGATCACCATAAAATATTCTAGATAGAATGATTATGGAAGCAACACTAGAACCAACAAATAACCAAGAGAGTGCATCTTTCTCCAAAGATAGCTCACAAGACATAATGTCCCAAAGCCACATGACAAGAACAATACTCAGCTGCAATAGTTGCAGTTGCAGATGCACTTACCAAGAATACCACCAAGAAATATCACCAAGAACACCTCTAAGAGATACTAGAAGGTAGGGCACACATCTTAGGCTATATGGCGCCAGAGAGAGAGAGACCAAGAAACACTCAAGAGTATCCACCTTCCTATATTGCAGCTGCGTCTCCAAACTTACGCTATCCTTGACTGAGAGAGTGAGTGGAGTGAGTGTGTGCAAATGAGCTAGATCATCTCTTATTTATAGTGGTTCTTGTCACTTGTCTAGGCTGACTTGTCCTTTTAGATTCTAATACTTTAATATTAATTCTTTTACTGAACCAACTTATCTTCTAGGGTTTCTACACATTTGTTTAGGGTTTCTCTTGCTTCCAAAATATTTTATTCTAGCCAAAGGTTACACATGGAGGTTAATACCTCCCGCATATATCATAATATCAACACTCCCTCCTATATATGGAGGTATTAATTGTAATGATCTCAAACACATCCATCCATTTCACATGGTATGGGCAAGGCTCACATAGTCTTGCAGACCATCCTACACGTAGCATGATCATAGCCACACAGACTATCTCATGATCACACAGATCAAGTCACAAGCATCATCATCACTATCCATCTAGATGGCAATCACCTCCAACACTACTGATTGGCACACCAGCCTAGGAAACACCTTCAACACTATTGATTGGCACACCAACCTAGGAAACACCTTCAACACTACTAGTAATCTCCATGGCAATCCAATAGTAGTACACAGTTACTACAATGCCATCCAATAGATCAAATAATGTCGATCCATAGTAGTACACAACTACTATCCAGTGGTACACAATCACTCCTAGTAGCGTACAACTACTAACTAGTTACATACAGTCACTACTAGTGGAACACATCCACCACAGTAGTACATAACTATTGTCCACATACACACAATCTCCACTGTAATCAACTAATAGCTACACAAGCTATCACTCTGGAGTGCAACAATCTCCTGGCATCAAATCATATCATCGTCTGCATCATCTCTCGAGGCAATACTCCATTTGAGTAATCAGGCATGATGTTGAATAAGTCATGTGCTAGACTTAGCGCACTCAATAGAGTGTCTCACATAACTGACTCACTCAACAGAGAGATACAAGTACCATTCTTCTAATTCGAACATACGTCCTAGAATAATAGTTGTCCTAGCAGATGTTGAATGTCCTCAATGGCTCCAAGAACCATCCTCTCCACTACATCATCTTTAAGTTGTATGATCATATCTAAGTTGTACTAGCATGATGCTTTACATCATATCTAAGCTATACTAGTATGATGCTCTACATCATATCTAAGTTGTACTAGCATGATCATATCTAGCATGATGTGGAGTACCATCTACATAATCTATAAGCCGTACTAGGATGGTGTCAATGCACCATCTCTAAGTTGTACTCGCATGATGTAGATCAATGCATCTGCATCATCTCTAAGTTGTACTAGCATGATGCTTTGCATCATATCTAAGTTGTACTAGCATGATCACATCTAGCATGATGTGAGTCACCTGCATCATCTCTAAGCTATATGATCATCTCTAAGTTGTACTAGAATGATGCTTTGCATCATATCTAAGTTGTACTAGTATGATCATATCTATCATGATGTGACTCATGCATAAGCATCATCTCTAATTTGTATTATCATGATGCCAATGCAACATATCTAAGTTATACTAGCACGATGTGTCTCAGGACATCTGTATCATATCTAAATTGTACTAGCATGATGTTGAAGCGTCATATATAAGCTATACTAGCATGATACATATCAACAATATGTCAACCTGGACCATTCTCCACAGGGAAAATGTTTGTCCATCAACACTCCCTCCCAACTGATGAAGTCATATCCTCCCTTTCAACCAAGGGAGCAATCTCCATGAGTCCTAGCTTGTCCCTCAAGTATGCAAACTTTATCTTGGATAGAGGATTCGTCAAAATATCAGTTGTTTGCTCATTGGTGGAGATGTACTAGAGAATAACTTCTCCCTTATGGAATTTATCACAGATAAAGTAATACTTGATCTCAATGTGCTTCGACCTGTCATGGAACATGAGGTTCTCTAAAAGCTTCACACAATTTTGATTATCACAATATATCACAGTCGAATCCAACACCTAATCAAATAGTTCAAAAACCATCTTACAGAGCCATATTGCTTCTGTACAAGCATCACAAGCTGCAACATATTCTGCTTCTGAAGTGTCGAGTGCAACAAACTTATGTTTCTTGCTAGCCCATGATACCATGACAGATCCAAACTGAAACATACACCATAAGTACTCTTTCTGTCATCTTCACTCCCCGCCCAATCTAAATCAGTAAATCCATGCAGTTGTACATAATTGTTTGAGGCATATCTCAAATCATACTTTAGTGTCCCATGAAGATATCTCAAAATATGCTTTGCAGCTATCCAATGCTCATGTCTAGGTTCCACCTAGAACTGGATCAACGTGTTCATAGCAAAGCAAATGTCCATCCGGGTATTCACCAAATACATCAATGAGCAAACAACCTGTTGGTATAGGGATCAGTCTACTGGATCGGAATCATAGTCTCTGAACTTCCTCATATCTGTCACCATGGGAGTTGCCATGGATCTGTAATCCATCATCCCAAACTTCCAAAGAATCTTTACAACATACTTCTCTTGCGACAGGAAGATTTCACCACGCTTTTGCTATACTTCTAGTCCCAAATAATAATCCACGAGACCAAGATCCTTCATATCGAATTAAGAGGCTAACTCCTTCTTACACTGAATAATGAGAGACTCTGAACCTGTCAAAAAAAAATCATCAACATATAGTAGTAGGATCACAGGTGCATTATTCACAACTTTGTAATAAAGGTTTGGATCAACATAGGTCTTGGAAAAACCCAAGTCTCATCAAGTAACTGTCAATTCTTACATACCAAGCTCTTAGAGCTTGCTTGAGTCCATACAAGGCCTTCTTCATACATGGGTTTCTCTCGGGTGTACCTCAAAACCTTGAGGTTTCACTATGTATACTTCTTCCTCAATTACTCCATTGAGAAAATCGGTCTTTACATCCATTTGATGTAAACTCCAACCCATGAATTTTGCAAGAGATATGGTGGCTATAATAAAGGTGTATCTGGCAACTGGAGCAAACCTCTCATCATATTCTTCTCCCTCCTATTGGGAGAACCCTCTAGCCATAAATCTTGCCTTGCATTTATTGATACTTCTATCCACTGTATTCTTTATCTTGTAAACCCATTTTGAAGTGACTACATAATTTCCTTCAGTTCTAGGCACAATTTTCCATACATCATTTTTCATGATTGATATTCTTCCATCATAGATTCATTCCATTCTTTCTGCTTGATTGACAACTAAGGATCCTCAAGTGTTCAACACTTGGTTTCTTTCCAAAGAAAGCTTCTTCTGGAGTTATGTTCTTCAATATATGACAAGGACTTCCATTCAGAACATATACGGTTTTCATAGCTGCTTCTCCCCATAGAAACATGGATAGATTATGGTCATTCATCATTGCCTTAATAGATTATTCAATGGAACGATTCTTTCTTTCTACCATGCCATTCTGTTGAGGATTATATGGGACAATTAACTCCCTCCTAATACCGACTACTTTACAAAGGGCAATGAGCTTCTTGGAGGTTTATTCTTATCGAACCTCAAGATCTTTATCTTCTACTTAGATATTCGTCCACACACATTTGAGTGAACGATGTCCAAAACTCCTTTTGCTTTCCACACTTCCATTAGAATTGGTACTTGGCGAGATCACATGCCTTACCACTCGATGGAGTCATCTGCTCCATGTTTGCAACTGTCATTGTAGCTCCTTCTTAGAGCTATCACCTGTGACCTACCCGAAACAAGAACAACAAGAGCAAAAGTATTTCCAATAGAATTTTCATAAGAACATAACAAGGATGGTAATCATTATAGAATTACCAAGGTGACCTGCCAGAGAACAAGAAATATCTCTTAGAGGAAATGTTAGTTCATCAAATAGCTGTAATAAGCATCTATATCAATAATAATTACATGCAACCAATTATACTTAACAATAATTGAACCTTTCAAAGATTGTTGTCACAAATATAGTGTTTACTTGTACTATAGCAACTATGAACCTTGATATGTGAAAATTGAAACTTAACAATTTGATCAAACCTAAAACCTGGAGCCTCAACTGCTTGTTCCTCTAAATGTATTGAATCCAATATCATTGCTTGGACAAGGTCTCTTGTACATTCCCTGCAAAACACACTCATTGTTTTTTGGGATGATATAACATGGAAAGCAATTACAAGTGCATACCTTTGAAATTTGCAGCATCGTTCAACTTGTCTTCTAATATGAAACTAGACACCATCTTGACAAGAAGAGGTTAGAAACTGAATAAAAAAGGTTCTATGATTAGAAGAAGCTAGAAACCCTGAAATTTCAACTTTGACCACAAAATCAATTTTGACCAAAAGTCAACCTTTGACTTTTACATTGACCAATCAACCTTTGACTTTGACCAAAAACTCAAACTTGTCATTTTTTCTTACTGAGAGTACCAACAGGTGCACTAGGCTAAGGCGGACTAGAATGTCCAGGAATTATGCCAAACTTCTCACTTGCAGTGCCTAGAAGGTTAGGTTATGGTTTTTTCCAGCTACACAATAAAAAACCCTAGCTACAGCTGCAACTGGTGCCACAACGAGCTTAATAAAGAACTGCCATGCTTCCTTCTAGTGGTTAGATTGTCTTGAAGTTAGTGTGTTCCCATAACCTGTTAAAATATTCGATGTGCCCATTTTACCATAGACAATATTACTATTGTCACCCAACCATAGGCACACAGCCACCCCCGAGCACCATAACCTTTTCTAGATAGAATGATTCTGGAAGCAACATTAGAACCAACAGATAACCAAGAGAGTGCATCACTATGGAAAGATAGCTCACTAGACATAAATTCCCAAAGCCACGAAACAAGAACAATACTCAATTGCAACAGTTGCAGTTGCAGTTGCACTTACCAAGAATACCACCAAGAAATATCACCAAGAACACCACCAAGAGATACTAGAAGGTAGGACACACATCTTAGTCTAGATGGTGCTAGAGAGAGAGACCAAGAACCACTCCAAAGTATCCACCTTCCTATCTTTCAGCGATAGCTCCAAACTTGCACTATCCTTGAATGAGAGAGTGAGTGGAGTGAGTGTGTACAAATGAGCTAGATCATTTCTAATTTATAGTGGTTCTTGTCACTTGTCTGGGCCGACTTGTACTTTTAGAATCTAATACTTTAATATTAATTCTTTTACTGAGCCGACTTGTCTTCTAGGGTTTGTACACATTCGTTTAGGGTTTCTCTTGCTTATGGAATATTTTATTCTATCCAAAGGTTACACATAGATATTAATACAACCCGTAACGACCATAATATCAACACTGGGTACGTTACAGATTTGTATCGGAGCTTCTAGTTCAACACCGGACTAGTATGGGTCAGAACTAGTGTGAATTTGACAAATTCGTTGTTGCAGTTTTGTCTGTGATGGACTTGGTGAGAAAATAGAGAAGAACATAAGTGAAATCCCCAAATTTTAAGTATATTTCAAATTCCAGTGCTTCAGAGTAGTCAAAGAAGTGAGTTATGGCATCGATCTACAGTTGCAGAGTTGAATTCAACCTTGGAAGTGGAGTTCCTGTGAGTTTCATGGTGACTGTGTAGTTTTGTGGGATGACAACCTAGATTAAATTGATTGTGAGGATTAACTATTGAGATTCAATCGCAGAGGATCGAAGTAAGGCATTCCCGAAAATCATTTGGGAAAGAAGTGTTGAAAAGACTTTAGAGTTGGGCGTGAGGTTGAGTTTGAAGGGAGGAGTCCGATGACACGAGCCCGAAATAACAAGAGTCATCAGATCCATTCTTAGTCGTAGACTTCTTGGAAGAGAAGCCCGATAGTAGAAGCTTGAAAGAATGAGATTCGTTGGATCAATCGAGATCATTCTCAGTTGAAGACTTCTTGGAAGGATGGTTTCAAAAGATTTGAGTTCGGACATAAGTTTGAAGTCCGAAGAAGAGAATATTAACGATAGAATCCTGAAAGAACGAGAGTCAACAGATCATTTAGGGTCATTCTCAACCATTATATCTTGCAAAGATGTTCTTTCGGAAAAGTGTTTTCAGAAGAGCTCATTCAGAAGAGTTTCGATGAAGTAAGTTTGATCTAGGTAATCAGTGCACAGTTTTGGAGCCCGAGATGATCGTGGTCATTGATTGACACGATTCCTATCCGTCTGATCTATCAGATGAGCATGTTGTCTTGGAAGGGCCGAGGGTAGAGGAGAATGTTACGTAAGTTGCCACATCAACATGCCATGTCAAAGGACATTTCAGCAATTGTGGTGAATCATCGAGTGCCACGTAGCAGTCGAATGCAGGTCTTTAGAAGGAGGTTGTTGGAAGGTTTGTTCAGGAGTGTTTTCAACAGACAAGCCCGATAGGCTATCAGAGCTTGAAGCTTGGAAGGAATGAGGATCATGGAAAGTCATGTTCTTCGACGAAGGTCTTCCGATTGGATGAATTTGATAGTGTTTTATACTACGGATTTCAGAGGTGTTATCACGCAAAATGTAGGTTGGGAAAAGCCCGACCCAATCCACAAGATGGCAATAACAATGGGAGAGTTTACCCACTGTCATGTCAGATAAATCCTCCCCTCTCTTTAGTGAAGGAAGAATCCAACACAAGGGGGGAATCTGGATGACCCTAGGGGGAAATGAGATGATGGAAGTGATGCCCCTATAGGTCAATTTACTAAGTGAGAAATGGCTCGATAATGAGTCTCAAGGATGGATTATGGTTTCCAAATGCTTGAGTACCTATGGAAGATGGTTGTACCTGCCCGAGACACAAGAAAAAATGAGTATACAAGCTTAAGGTTAAGTGGACAATCAATTTAAGATTACTATCCCTATTTGCAACAATCAACATGTTGGCATGTTTATAGGCAGAATGTGCTTGTCATTGATGGCAAGAACAACAATGATGATGGCAGGTTTACAAGCAGAGTGTACATGGCAAGAACAACAACCATCAACAAAGACACAAAAGAACAAGGTCGAGAAGCTGAGAAGGAATAGCGCAACAATGCATGCAGAGTGCAAGTGGGCGCTAGGGCTGAGGTGAATTCCATTACCAAATCTTAGGAGAGATAGCATTCCCAGAAACACAGACGAGGTCCAAGTCATCAAGGTTCGCAAAAGGATCAAAGGTCATGGCCTTTGACACTTAGAGATTTGAGAAAGCCAAATCTCAGGAGGAGGAGCGATAGTGGTTGTTGGATCACCAATCAAGAATACCCAATGGTCGTTGGATCAGAGTACAGACAGGAGGATCACACAGAGGAGGAGATTAGACCTCAGCTGCCAGATTGGAGCATGAAGGACTAACAACTGTTAGATCCAGTATAACTTTGAAGATGATAATGGGCAAGAGCCATCCTCCAATTCTGTGAAATGCAAAGTCGTGAAATGATTCGGGTCGTTGGATCCAGAGGACATGTGGCGAGAGATCAAAATTTCGCTGACTCGCGAGCTGGAGAAGTCAAAGGCGAGAGTTGTAGGAACTCGCGATATGCGAAGTCACGAAATGATCTGGGCCATTTGATCACCAAGGATCTGGACCGTTGATCTGATATGAAGTCAAAGTCCACGATATTGATCGCAACCATTAATCAGAGAGAGAGACCTCGACCGTGGATATGATATGAAGTCATTTTAGAGTTTTGTGTATCAGGATAATGGAGGTAACAAGACTCCCAAAGCCACGAAACGCGAAATCACGACTTGATCTGAATCGTCAGATCAAGGAGAGATCTAGACTGTCAATCTAGCACCATCGTTATTTCGAGTACCGGGAGAATGGAGGTAACGAGACTCCCAAAGTCGCGAAACGCGAAATCACAATTTGATCTAGCCGTCAGATTGAGGAGAGATCTAGACCATTGATTGTCCAGGGAGACGAGACGTGAAGTCGCAAAACGCAAAATTGCAAAGCGCTCAAAATATTTGGCCCATGGTCACATCGAAAGGTCACATCAGTAGAAAGTTAAGGGAGGAGCCAGCATGTCACTAGGCTCCACTTTGCGATATGCGAAATCATGAAGCACCCTCGTGCTTGGCCCCTGGTCACATCAATGAGAGAGAAGGGAAGGAGCTAGCAATGCTAGGCTCCATTTTGGAGTTTCGCGAGTTGGGAAGATCGAGGCAACTCACAATTGGATATCCTGAAATGCGAAGTCGTGTAGCACCTATTGGATAGGCGTCTGGTCGCAACCATGATCATGTGGAAGGTAGGGGCTTAGCAAGAAGATCTAGCACCCACTGTGTAGATTTCTCAGAGAGGGAAAAAGGTGCCAAAGACATGAGTGAACATATGTTTTCTCAGTAATAGTTAGAGACAGACTGATTGTAACTCCAGAAAAACGACTGTTTGCATCTACTAGAAAATCCAAAGAATCTCACGAACGACCACTAATGATGAACAGTCTCAGCATAACAGCCATGGATAAAGAACAGACTCACTGTAACTGCTAGAGGGGATGAAGAGTTAGCTGGATGATTTGACAGAGGACTTGGCACTTTAAATATACACAGAACAAAGAAGTGGAGGTTGCTTTTGTTGAGAGTAATTTCACACGGGAAAGACCATGCTATGGACAACAACCGAAATGCACATAAGAGACATAGCGCATAGAACAAAGATGGATATCTGAGAGAGGTAGAAAAAGTTGAGGTGTGCATGCAGAGACAGAGCATGAGAACAAAAAGCTTATGAAGATGCGAGGAGTAGGACATTGAAGCATGCAGAGCATAGCAGTGTATCAGAACAATGATGTGACTGGTAAGCCATTGATGAATATTGTATCACTGTAATAAATTCGAACAAGCAAAGATTAATATTTTAGAGTGGTTGGGAGGTGCTAGGGAGGATTGTTGTCCTCAGAGTTTCAAGTAGGTGCTTGAACACAAAGAGTTGTAGCTTTCATCTGGTTGCAGCCAGAAAAATCAGGGTGGCGTGGTGGTGCAAGGGAGAATTATTGTTCTTTGTTATACATGTATGTGCCTATGTGTCTGGAAGTTGGTGCTTCCATCCAGTTGGTGTTGGAAAACTTAGGAAGTTGGTGCTTCCTTCTAGTGGGTGCTAGAGAAACCAGAGAGTTGGTGCTCTCAGAAAGTTGCAGCTTTCAAAACAAAGGTTGTAGCCTCAAGAGGAGTTGGAGCTCACAAGTATGATAATGTAAAGAAAATAAAGATTAATTATCATATCAAGAAGAAGAGGTTTTTCCCTCTATGGGTTTCCTCAGGAAATATCTGTCTCTATATATTTCATGTGTGTGATTGATGTTTAATATTCTATTGCTTACTTCTATGCATC
>JZKD02S1675624.1:40294-117272 GCA_000966675.3 Picea glauca
ACTTCCTTCTTCAATTCACTTTGTCATCTTCAAAAATTCATTTCTCCTCAACCATGAGGATCCACGTGACGTGCCACATACCACCGGAAACAACATGATGTATACTATCCATTCACAGGTGTTGTATATTCATGTGCATTGTCCTTCATGTCCAAATACCTTTATCAATCTTGCAGTCCAAAACCCATGACTAGGGTGGACATCAATGACAACAACCAATCTTCCAACAATATACTGATGAAGATTGGGCAGGAAGTGTTTATGAAAGGAAGAACACTTCAAGATGTTGTTTTAGTTTGGGATCATCTATGATCTCATGGCAGACTAGGAAGCAATCTAGTATTGCTCTCAGCACAGCAGAAATAGAATACATTGTTGCATGTTCTGCCAGCTGTGAAGCTATATGGCTTCGAAAGTTGTTGACCGGACTATTTGAATTAAAGATGAGAGAAACCTTGATTCTATGTGACAACCAGAGATGCATAAATATGACAGAGAACCCTTTATTCCACGACAGGTCGAAGCACATAGAGATCCATTATCATTACATCTGTGACATGGTGCAGAGAGGAGACTTAAAGCTCTAGTACATTAGCACAGATGAAAAGGTTGTTGATGTGTTGACCAAGCCAATATATCGTATTAATTTTGAGTACTTTCGATATAATCTTGGTATAGTCCGAAAGGACCCTCCTCGAAAGGGGGAGTAGATGTTGTGATGAGACATATCTTTCTTCCGACCTGATGGTTGTGACGTAAAGCAAGATGATGTGATATGACTAGTACTGTGCTTCCAGCTAGATAGTTGTGACATAAAGCCAATCTAGTATCCTGCTTCCGACATGATGGTTGTGACGTAAAGTAAGATGACTACCTTTCTTCTGACCTGATGGTTGTGACATAAAGCAAGATGATGTGTGACTAGTACTATGCTTCTCGCTGTATAGCTGTGATGTAAAACAAGTCCAGTTCCCTGCTTTCGACCTGATGGTTGTGACGTAAAGAAGGATGAGTACTTTTCTTCCGACCTGATGGTTGTGACGCAAATCAAGATGATATGATGAGACTATCACTTAGCTTCCAGTTGGATATCTGTGACGTAAAGCCAGTCTAGTATCTTGCTTCCGACCTGATGGTTATGACATAAAGCGGGACGAGTATCTTGCTTCCATCTTGAGTGTTGTGACGTAAAGCAAGACGATGAGATGAGACTAGTACTCTGCTTCCAGCTTGATAGTTGTGACATAAATTCAGTCTAGTATATTGCTTTCATCCTGAGTGTTGTGACGTAAAGAAAGACATTGAGATGAGACAAGTACTGAGCTTCTAGCTTGATAGATGTGATGTAAAGCCAGTCTTGTATTATGATGAGCCAGTCTTGCATTGTGATGATGATGATGTATCATTTTTTATACTAATACATATTGATGCAGATGATGATGGCATTCCTTTGAGAATGATGATGTTACTGATGAAGAAAACTTTCGATGATTTATAGATACGCCAGTCAATGTTCCAAGATGATATTGATGATGTTGTCCTCTCACCCACTTGATGTTGTTGATGATGTTGTCCTCTCTCTCTCGCATGATGTTGTTGAAGAATACCTTTCTTGTTAATGGGGAGTGTTGAAATAATGTAACTACAAAGAGTATTCTTATTATTATTTGATTTATTATTCATTGGATCAATCCCCATTGTGGATTGATCATGTTGGCAATTGTAATAGGACCAAATCCCCTTTTGTGGATTGGTCAAATGGTAATTATAATAGGCAGAATAAGAAGTCGGCCCCAATAGATATTTAAGAGGCCCCAAAATATAATTAAGGTGGTTATAACCACCTAGTTGGAGAAGTCGGCCCTCCCAGTGAAGAGACACTTCACATGTGCCAGTATAATATAAATAAGGAGGCTAATGCCTCACTTAGACATACAACACACTTGCTCATTTTGAGAGACAAGTTTTTGATCTGTTGTTAAAGAAGAAGTAGAGAGAGTGGCACATATCTAGGAGAGGATCTTCTGCATTAGTTTAAGAGATATCTTGGCATTGTATTGGCTATCTATATTAAGGAAGTTTTGTTGGGTTTTCTTCCCCTAGAGGGTTTCCCATGATAAATATTGTGTCTCTTGTGATTGTGTATTTCTCAGTGATATTGGATTATGCTATTGTTATATAATGAAATGAAAAAAACTATAATAATGGCTTAAACATTAACACTCATACCCTCTACTCCTATTTATACTAAATCTATCTATCCAAAAGAACAATATAGAGGAACATCCTTCTAGAAGTGGAAGCTTCTATTAGGTCTTCTTACATTTGAATTATTCTTCCTTATTGGTAGGCCTTATTAATATTGGCCTTTATTACATGGAATTATATTATTATACCTACATGAGGGGTTAGGGAGGTTAGGTCCCTAACAGATCAAGAGACAATTTTCCATTGCAAGAACCCTTCAATAGAATGGAGTTGTAGAAAGGATGAAAAAAACAATTGAAGAAATCATCGGGGCCATGCTTGATGAATCAAAGGTACCCAACACCTTTTTGGGAGAGGTTGTTCAAACTGATGTCAACATTATCAATAAAACTCACATAATATTAAACAACAATAAAACCCCTTATGATCTATGGCATGGTAGATCAACATCCATAAATCATTTCACGATATTTGGAAGCAAATGACACATTAAAATAAATGAATACAACTTAGGTAAGTTTGAAGCTAGAGTTGATAAAGGTATCATGTTAGGATACTCCTCCAGAAGAAAAGGGTACAAGTTCTACAACAAAAGACTCCACAAGATCATTTATACACTCGTAAATTTGGGTCATTTTGTGATGGCAATTCAGACGCTCTTGCAACATTATGTCATGGATATTGCAAAAAATCTTAGGCCCCTCAAATTTCGCTTCACACGTTGTAGAAAGTGCGATGAACCTAGGATAGATGTAAAGGTAGATGAAGGACCACTTCATCTAGTGAGACATGATCATCATGATGATCCATATGATGAACCAATAAAAAATGAACCACAATATGGAAGAATGAATGAGCATAAAAAACCAGAGGATTTAGAAGAAGAGGAGAAAATGGAAACACCATAGCCAAAGAATACATCGAGGTATGTTCAAATAAATCATCCATAAAGTCAGATTCTTGGAAACAAGGAATTAGATGTACAAACTAGAAGAAAACTTATAGATACATCTAGCTCTGCAAATTTTTCATGATTGTCCATGAGTAAACCTCAAAATATTTTGCAACAAAGTCAGGATGACCACTGGATCAAATCCATGAATGAAGAACTAGACCAAATAGAGAAAAATAACACTTCGGATCTTGGTCCAAGACCCAATAACAAGAATGTAATTGGAACTAAATGGGTATATAGAAACAAGTTTAATGAAGATGGAAAGATAGTCAGAAACAAGGCCAGACTAATATGCAAAGGGTATTCTCAAGTAGAAGGAGTGGACTTTGAAGAAACCTTTGCCCCTATTGCAAGAATTGAAGCTATCGGGATGTTTTTGGCCTTTACATGCTACAAAACATTCAAATTTTATATGATGAATGTCAAATCATCCTTTTTAAATGGTGATATAGAGGAAGAAGTTTATGTGGAGCAACCAGAGGGTTTTCAGTTGAATGACAAAAAGGATTATGTTTGTCGATTAAAGAAATCCATGTATGGAATAAAACATGCTCCAAGAGCTTGGTACTACAGACAGGACAAGTATTTGCACCAACAAGGATTTAAAAATGGAACGAATGATAACAACTTATACATCAAGGTTGAAGGTAATGACCTATTAATTATTGTAGTATATGTTGATGATATTATTTTTGGCAGTAACATTGAAATAATGAGTAAGAAGTTTGCAGCTACAATGCAACAAGAGTTTGTGATGTTTATGTTGGGAGAACTCTCCTTTCTTGGTTTATAGATTCATTAATTAGAAAGAGGAATTTTCATTTATCAAAGCAAATATCTCAAGGAAATCTTGAAGAAATTTGGCATGGAAAACTGTGCACCAGTAAGCACTCCTATGACTACCAGTTGCAAACTCAGAAAATATGACAATGCTCCAGAAATACTAGATCTGTAAAGGTCTATGATAGGTAGTTTACTCTATCTCACAACTTCAAGGTCTAACATCATGCGAGAAGTAGGTTTGGTAGGCAAGTTTCAATCCACTCCTAAGGAAACTCATGTCCTTGCGGTTAAAATAATATTTAGATACATGTAAGGCACTATTGATTATAGATTGTGGTATCCAAAAGACACAAAACTCGTTCTCAGATCTTATACAGACGTAGACTGGGTAGGGAGTATTGATGACCGAAAAAGAACTAGTGGAGGTGCATTCTTCCTCGACAATTGTTTAGTGTCCTCTCTCAACAAGAAACAAACTTCCATTTCCCTTTTGTTATATTCCAAAAATTCCACATCTATGCATCCAAGACATTGGCCCATCCATTTGCATCCTTTTCCAAGCATACTGCTGAGGTTTCTTTCTAAAAAACAATTTTTTGGAGAATGTACGTGCTCTGTTGAACTATATGCCCGCATAAATATGCGTTATGCATGCTAGTTAGCCTGTGTACATACACTTGATGCATGCTAGTTAGCCCACGTTTACTTCCAAAAAATGAAAAAAATATAAAATTGTGCATATTTCAATCGAGTTTACAGGCTATGAAGGGTTTCCTAACCATTTTATCCTCTGTATCCCTTCCCTAAACCGAATAACCATTATTTTCTCATATAAAAAGGGGTCTAGGGAAGCCATTTGAATATATGAACAAGAGAATAAGAAAACTCTGTCAAAATCCCTTCCCTCTCATATCCCAAGTTTTGCATCTTTCTCTGATATTTTTCCTCAGCTTTCCCTTCCATACATTCTCCCTATACAACCCTTCCTTCCCCCCTATGTTGGTATGTGGGTTGTGATAATCCTAGGTGGGATTGGTGCACTTGGGGTAACGACAGAGGAGCCTTGTCTTGATTCATAGAGCAGTGTCCACAAGCGAAGGTTGTAACCTTTCATCTTGTATATGAATAAAAGAGATTATCTTTGTCCCAAAACTTTATGTGTACTTGTTCTTATCTAACTTGATCATTTGCATCTATATTTATGATTTTTAAGTGATTACTAAAGATTGTATATGTTGTTGTGTTGTGTTCTTGGTCTGTTATAGGTCAACCTTGGGTAGAGATATGTTATCTAAGAGGCAACAACAAGTGGAAGAGGCCTACATAAAATAAAAGGATTCAAGGTGCTCTTCTTAACCTTCTCTTCCTTATCTCTTATAACCTAGTCTATATTGTTTTGGGGTATAATAGAGATAAGTCAATATTTTAAAGGAGTTATCGCTCTATCTAAACCTTAGACCCAATTTAGGGGGATTTTCCCCATAGCATAATTGGCGACTCCACTGGGGATTATCTCTAGGGTCTTAGTGGGAGATCTTGGTTTGATTTGATTTTCATTTTCTTTCTGAGTTTTATGAGTATTATGATTCAGGTTGAGTCTCTGGTCACCTTCTAGGTGCCTACCATCTTCTCTTGCTCTATTTGTCTTTCCAAACTTTTTCTTTTTTGAAAATTCGTAGAGGTGTACGTTCCCTATTCTCGATATATCATGTGTACATATGTGTCAAGCATTATCCACAGCCCGCGTCTATACGCAGGTTGACTGTGCTCATCACGTGTCTCTATCTTCAGGAAGATTTTTTTCAAAAGACTTTTCTTTCCTGTTAAGAAGCTCTTGGCTTCTCAAGTCTTCCTAGGTTCTTTAGGGTCTCTTTTGATTGTGTTTGGTTGGGTTCAAGGCTCATATTATCTTATAGTTTGTAAATAATATTTTTGTTTCTTTATCTCTTTTGTTTGTTGTCAAGGTTAAGGGTGAAGTTGTGCTCTTTAGGTCCTCCTATGGATTCCAGTGAATCCATGTTTTCAAGCAGTGGCTTAGGGTCTACGTTAGTCTTTGGTTTGTCTTCTCTTTCCCTTGATTATGCTTTGAAAAATGAAAAAATATCATTTTCTTGTTATTTTCATTTCTAAGAATATAATTTATTATTTTTGTTGTAGTTCATTAACTACATTTGCATTTTATTATGCATATTTGTTTGGTATTTGTAGCATAGGTTGTTTTTACAAAAGAAAAGAGCTATGATTCCAAAGTTCATTTTAGGCTTCTTCCTTGAAAGTTTTAGTATTTTTTCATTTCATTTTAAAATGAAAAAGCATTCT
The DNA here is from genome assembly GCA_000966675.3 of Picea glauca. NCBI lineage: Eukaryota > Viridiplantae > Streptophyta > Pinopsida > Pinales > Pinaceae > Picea > Picea glauca. The sequence goes on from JZKD02S1675624.1 coordinate 46,560, forward strand.
AGGAAAATTTGCATTTTAGGATCTTGGTCTATATTTTGAAAAGTTTTCACCTTCAAAGTTTAAAAAAAGCCATTTTACAGTTGTAGAATGTAGTTTGCTTTCTCCACAATGTTCTAAAAATATTATTAACTCTTATCTTTCATCTCTTGAGAACACCACAAGTTTCACTTTCGTACCTTATGAGTAAATTAAGCCACTTAAAATCAACGATTAATACTAAAATCAACTAGACTTTTTGTTTATAGGGTTCACCAAGTAGTCTAGGCTTTAGGGCCTTGAAATAGGTGTGGAGAGGAAAATCTTCAAGGACACTTAAATAAACATAAGAGTCTATTATAGGGAGTGTAAAAGTCCAGTTTCATAAGAGTTAGTCAGGAACCCCTTTTAACATAGGGGCAAAATACAAGGTCGTGTGGGGAAAGGTAGAGGAGATACCCCCTCCAAAGCCTAAACAAGTGTAGTCAGGGTCGTATATTGAGGGTCATTCTTGAGATTTTCGATGACTGTATTTTTCTATGGAGCTTCGTGGACCTTGAATCCATTTAGGATCCTCAGTTGTCTTCCGGACCATTTTCCTTCGATACCCTTGAAATGCTTCATACTTTTCTATCTTTCTCATTACGATTAGCCCGATTGTCGAATGTACCCGCACAGTGACTAACTACGAGATGGAAACCTGGTTCCTTATTTTTAGGGACTTACATGGGTGACTACGGAGGTATACCATGTTACCTAGGGCAGACATCAGATCACACTTTGCAGAGTATACCCGGAGGGTGTTTCCTTGTTCGAGTTACACTTTCACTGGTAAGTTTCTCTAGTGTTGATTGGTATAACTGTTCTTCCTTCTATTCAGTTGATTTCTTGATTTTCCTTTAGGGACGTTTTAGTGTGTTCTATGTGTTTCGCGCTAGCTTAACCTTAGAGTGTTGGTTTATCATTTCGAAAGGTGGAATATCAACAACTCCTTCGTTCATGTAGGCTTTAGGGCCTGTCGTCGATTACTTTAGAGCCACCTCCGCCACCAGTGAGGTGAAGGATATATCAAGAGGGTTATTTTGAAGTGACCTGGCCACATGAAACTATACCCAAGCCTGCTCCTAGAGAATACTCTCCTACACCAGAGGATTCCATCATTTCTGACCTCGAAACTGAAGGCTTCATGCTCGCAAACCCTCCAATCATTGACTTATCATCGCCACTCCTTATTCAAGTATTCCCTCCTGAGGTGACGTCACTTGATCATTTTTTTATTAAATGAGTGTCGATGGAAGCAACTAATTCTACCTCTTCTGGGAGTTCTCATACTCCCATATTGGTCGTAGGCAGGGGGGTTGCACCTCCTCCTCCACATCCACCTATAAGGACTACTGCTAACTAGACACCTACAACTTCTGGTAGTGGCACAGTCCCTACGATGACTATGACCACTTTTCCTTATATACAAAACATGTCTGGTGATCCTTTTATATATGGGATGTCGGGTTTTGACTCTAGCTCAAATCTAACTTACTCTACTCTACAAAATGTTTGTCTTGGAGAAGGGAGTTCTAGTGATCCCTTGCAAGGACTCTTCATGGGCACCACTTCTTCATTTAATTTTATCCCTTACAGTGGGGGTCATATCCCTCCTCTGTCCCCTTTTTTTAGAGGTGATTTCCAACAACCATTCATGCTTAATACTAGTTCCAACTTGTTCAATGGAGGGAGTCATGGGCCTTAGTCCTATATGACTTTGGTTGGGTCTATGCATTTCTCTTTGTTTGGTGCTTTCAGAATTAATTATTTGTCATCATCTACGTTCTCGTCAAGGGGAAACCCCATCTTTAATCAACCCAACCTTATGCAAGGATTCGTTCCTTCACACGGGGTGATGACAAGAGCTTTCTCCTCTCAAGGTATTGGAAATATCTGGAATAGCTCTTTTCCTTTGCAAGGGATGTCGATCGGGGGAAACCCCTCTCATGCTAATTGGAACCTCAGGCATGGTTCAGTACCTATGCCAAGAAGATCAGTTGGGGGAATCCCCAACCAGTCCTTGGAATACCATGCAAGGAGAAATCCCTACCCAAGGTATGTCATAGAATTATGTGAATCTGTCGACGATGTAGAATCAAGTGCAAACTCCTTTGACTGGCCAAGGACACCATGATTTCTACCAAAATCCTAGCTAACAAGTAAAAATTTCTTGGCAACCTGCTTCTAGTCAAAACCCAGGCTCCTCTTTTCCTTTGAATCCACCACAACCTAGGTTATCTTTCCTAGCGACTCTCCATTTTCCATATTTGTCAAGTTTGTTGAACGATCTGATTTGTCATGATATAGTTGGCCCCCCATGCCCACTAATTTTCCCTCAGACATACCCAAATTTGAAGACAAGCCTGGTGAATATCCAAGTGATCATGTTACAATGTTTCATTTATGGTGCTCATCCAACTCATTGAAGGATGGATCTATTTAGTTGTGTTTATTTCAACGCACACTCATAAGGGGTGTTGCGAAATGGTATATCGAGCTCGAGAACTTGAAGTATTCTTACTTTAACGACCTAGAAATGGTCTTCTTAAACCATTTCCAGTTACCAGTGAGATATGATGTCGACACCAAGTTGTTGTCAAACTTCAAGTAAATGAAAGTCGTCCATATCTTCAATCACATTCAAGAATGGCGTCACTGAAAGAGCTTGATCAAAGTGAAGGTCCCTCCTGCATTTTTTCTCGAGTGGTTCCTAAAGTCCTTGGTGCCTTGTGTCTCCAAAGACGTCACGACCTCCAGATATTAGGGGTGTATGCCTTACCGACCATAAACCTCGTCTGTCTTACCACATCTCTTTCCAGATAGTAGGGGTGTATGCCATGAAATCGTTGACATGAAATATTTTCATAACCGTGGTAGATGAGGGTGCCTCAACTTGTGTGATGTCAATGGAATGTTGGAAGGCTATTGATCAACCTGAGTTGTCTCCATCACTGATGTTGTTAACTGCATTTGATGACCGCTCTTTTAGACCACATGGAATAATCCCCTCCTTCCCCATGTAGTTGGAGGGAAACATTGTATGCATCGAGGTAGAAGTAGTCAATGTGCCTCTCGACTACAATATTTTGTTAGGTCGGATTTGGACCTATGCTATGAAAGCGGTTGTATCCATCATTTTCCAGGTCTTATGTTTTCCTCACAAAGATTGAATCATAACCGTCGACCAATTATCCTTCTCTTGTCCCGACCCTTCATCAAGGGAATCCATAGTCCTAATGATTGACAACCCGTAGCCAAGTACCATCAACTTAGGTGTCAGATTGTTTCCATCTCTAATGGGAACTTTCAATTATCCCCCACCTTCGAATGATGTCAATTTTATTTTGGTTGTCCCCAATCAGCCAAAGGCTATGATATTTCAAGTCGCTTCCTTTCGAACGAGTTATTTTAATGACTCATGAATTTTACCATCCCCATCGGCTTCGATGGAAGGGGTATGGCATCTTGGAATGGCTATGCCCCTGTCCGTTGATGAGGTTGCATACAACATTATCTAGAAAACCTCAACCAACCCTGATCTGACTCTCCCATAGGAGTTAGATCCCATTCTCGAGCCTATTTGGGATCAATACTCTCTTACTACTCATGATCTTTTGGACTTGGTCTTTCCCTTCGATGAGGTGATTTTGGAGGAAATGTCTGGGCTAGATAGACCTTGGGATGATATCCACCATAGATCTTATTTTTTACTCGAGTTGAGGAGAGTAGAAGCAGGAGTGTTCACCATGACCATGAATGGAGATGCCACTTGTCTTGTTAACCCACTTTCCATGCACGGGATCTATGTTGAGGGAAACATGGAAAGTATAGATGAAATGATTCCTATTGACATCTCAAAAACCCCTGGGATCGTTGAAAACATCTTCATCGGAGAAAATTGTTCCCCCGAGGAGATTCAGGTGTACATTGAATTATTTAAAGAGTTTCACGATGTTTTCTCTTGGTCTTATGAGGAAATTCCAGGAATTGACCCTTGAATAGTCGAACAAAAGATTAGGACTTACCCCGATGCTAAGCATGTTCGGTAGAATCTTCACCCAGTCAATCATCGCAAGGAAACGACTACCAAGGCTAAGGTAGAGAAAATCATTAAGGTTGGTTTCATCTATCCAGTGCAATTGGCGGAATGGGTGTCAAACCTTGTTCCTGTCAACAACAAAAAAGGTATGATTCATGTGTGTATGGACTTTCATGATCTAAATAAATATTTCCTGAAAGATAATTTTCCAACCCCATTCATTGATCATATTGTTGATGAATGTGTGGGCAGTGAAATATTTTGTTTTATGGATGGTTTTTCTAGGTATAACCATATTCAGATAAAACATGAGGACCAACATAAGACTGCATTCATATGTTCTTAGGGTATTATATGATTGAGGGCCAACATAAGACTACATTCATAAGACTGTTGGAGCCACTTTTCAGTGAGCCATGTCATTCGCCTTCCATGACCTCAAGCATATAGTCGAGGCATATCTTGATGATATGGCATCACGTTCTCCTACTACCAAATTCACCTAAATCTGAACAAGTGTATTTTTTAGGTAACATTGGGGCATTTGTTAGGTTTTATCGTTTCCACCAAAGGGATCATGGTCGATCCTATGAAGGTTGAGGTAATAGTTCAATTGCCTCCCCCACACACAATCCCCCAGCTTCAAAGTCTACAAGGGGGAAACTAACTTTCTTTGGATATTTGTTCCCAACTATGTTGAGATAACTAAAGGTTTTATGCGTATCTTGAAAAAAGGGGTCCCATTCTTTTGGGATGAAGAAACTCAACGTTCTTTCAAGGCTTTGAAACGTGCCCTAATGCCTGCCCCTCTTCTCACTCCTCCAGATTATGGTAAGGAATCCTTGTTGTACTTGGTTGCAACAGAGTCTACTATTGGTATGTTCTTGGTTCAATAGGATGACTCTCTACAGGAGCATGTTATCTACTATATTAACCGAGGCTTAGTCGAACTAGAACTCAACTACACTCATGTTGAGAAACTGGCTTTGGAAGCTATCCATGTTGTCCAAAGGTTCAATCATTACATTCTACTTCGCAATATCACCATCGTATCTGTCATGAATCCTTTTCAATTTGTGTTGACACGACAGGTCATTAGCGGGAAAATTAGTTGATGGATAGTCATCCTTCAAGAATTTGACTTGGACTTTGTTTCGTTAAAGTCTAAGAAGTCTTTGGTATTTTCTGAATTAATTTTGGAACTTCTGACTGAGAGTGGTAATCTTTTTCCCGAGGAATATTCAATTAATGAGGATTTATTCCTTATTGCGTCGTCAGAACCTTGGTATGGAGATATACTTGTGTATCTCCAGAATTTGAAGTGTCCTTCCTCTACTTCTCGCAATGAGCGTCGACATATATGCCATCAAGTGAGAAAATATATTATCATTGATGATACTTTATATCGCCGAGGAGTTTATTTCCTTCTCCATAATTATCTGACTCACGAAGACACATAATTTATGTTGAATGACTATCACACAGGAGCATGTCGCGGTCAATTGTATGGGTTGGAAATAGCCCAAAAAATTCTTTACGTTGAATAATTATGGCCCTTGTTGATCAAATATTATGTAGAGGTAGTCAAGAAGTGTCACCCATGCTATATCTTCTCTCGAAAGATGCAGAAACACCTTGCTCCCATGTTTCCAGTTATTGTTGTTGGTGACTTCAATAAGCGGGGGATTGATTTCACTACATGCCACCCAGCTTCGGCTAGGGGGAATCGCTATATCATTGTGGCAGTAGAATACTTCACTAAGTGGGTCGAGGCCATGCCGACATTTATTAATGACAGAGAAACAACTACACTTTTAATTTTTAACTAGATTGTCGCTAGGCTCAGTATTCTGAAGGAGATTGTCACAGACCATGGAAGTCACTTTCAAAATAAAATGATGACTGAGTTAACATAAAAATTTGGGTTTAAGAAAGAAAATTTGTCACCCTACTATCCACAGGTGAATGACCAAGTGGAGGCTATCAATAAGTATCTCAATACTATTCTCCAAAGGATGATCAATTCAGCCAAGTCAAATTGGAATTTGATGTTGTACTCGACACTTTGGGCATATCAAACCTCAGTCAACACTGCTACTAGTTTCTCTCCTTTCCAACTCGTTTAGGGCCTAGAGGCAGTCTTTCCCATAGAGTGCAAAATTCCCTCTCTTAAGTTGGCAGTGGAATTACTGCCCGACACAACTCCACTTGAAGAGTGTCTCCTATATCTCGAGCAGCTTGATGAGCAGCGTCGAGATGCAGGCTTGGCCAATGAGGATCACAAACAACGTGTCAAGTGTCAATATGATTGGTTGGTCCACCCTAGAGTTTTATCTGAAGGCAATCTTGTCTTGGTCTATGACCAGGATAAACATCCCTTGGTGGCATGCAAATTCAAACCCATGTGGTTAAGACCGTTCATTGTTAAGAAATTCTTAGAAAAAGGTGCTTATCAACTGGTTGACTTCGAAGGTAATGCTTTTTCTGAGCCTAGAAATGGGCTATAACTTAAGAAGTATTACACTTAGGTTGGCCACCTCAGTGTGGCTTCTTGTATATAATGTATATTTTTATTTATACATTTTTGTGTATTTTTTTCTTATGGACATGTAGTTATTGTGATTTTTCATGTGGTAAATGTCAAGTGAATCTGAGTTTTATGTTGGGTTCGCGGACAATGTTATTCGACACACTCGGAGGCTTTCTTCTGTAGCTTGGGTGATATTCACTCCCATTGGTTAGTCGGTGTCTTATGGAGGTGTTTTCTAGGAGAAACAACCAATAACATTTTTTAGTACAGTGTCGTAATAGAATTACTATGTGATGCATTGGCACATGGTATTTCTTACCTTTGGGTTCATTTATATGATCAACTGGTTGTGTCTCAATTAAGTGGAGTGTATCACGTCTACGATCCCACCCTTCACCGACAATTCCATAGGGTATGTCTCTTAGAACACTATTTTGATTATATTACTTATATTCATGTTCCTAGGAGATCTAATCAACTAACCAATGCATTGGTAATCATGTATTGGATTGGCATATTTCACTCACATTAAAGTAAAAGAACACACACACACACACATATGTAAATAAATTTGTACAAAAATATTTACTCCATAAGGAAAAAAAATGTATATATATATATATATATATATATAATATGTCCAAAAAATAATGTCATAAGTACAAAATGTGGGCCATAAAGCCTCAAATAGAGTCGATATGCATCACTGGGATCAAGCCCACAATACATAAGAGAGTATAAAAGAGTGCCCTCGATACATATAAGTTCCAATACTAAGTCTATGGTCTAGGCCTGTTGTCCCTAGTGTAATGTACGACGTTGTTCGAAAGATGCTAGAATAACTGAAACCAGGTCCTAGGTACTCCTACAACGTGGGGATGAATGGCTGGAGGTAGGTCCTCAATCTCCTCCATTGACACAGGACGAGTGAGAGTTGTCAAGTTCCTCTCCACTCTTTTCAATACTCTCTCATCCTCTCTATACAATGGCCCTTCTAATGTCGTTGTTGTTGGCCCGACATCCTCTCAAGGATGACGCCTAGTCCTAGTGAAGTCGGTTGGTCGTACTGGTCCCACCTCTGTTACGAGGAAAATATCTCTATGGCTAGGGGTAAAACACAACATATAGAAATTCCTGTAGAAATCAACTCTAATATCAATTATGCTATATAAACAAATATGCTAGCAAGACAAGATAAAAGTCCTACCTCGTCCAAACATTCAATGAAGTCCACCATTGATCACTTGACCCAAACAAATATACCTGCAATTAGTCCTCAAAAACCAAGAAACGCAAGCATATGGTGATAATAGATAATGTTAGCACATCCTATAACATAATCCATCAATATTCATAACAAATAAGACCATGGAATAACAATTCAAATATTCACAAGATATTAATCGAACAAGAAAAGAGTATTTCTATTAAGATGTAATCAACAGAAGTGAATGAGTTACAAACTTCCGTGTTGGCATGTTTCGAAACTGAGAAAATAATTTCCTTCCAGCTAGGCCTCCACCACTTCAATCCTCCACCAAAGGCAAGCTCATATAAGAGAGACAATGAGGTTCTGAATCAATTAGGGAAGAGCTTAGGGGTTGAACAATGTGTTCAGACTTAAAGGAAAAAGGGATGCAGACTCAATGTGAAGTGAATAATTTCTCCAGAGTAACTTTTCTCTCAAAGTTGAATTCTTCTCCTCTTTTCCATAGCTCCGATTTGGCCCATTTGAATCCTTCAAGTGGAACTAAAGGTTCGATTCAAAATGTTTCTAGTATATGGAAGGCCAAGGATCATAGATCTCGTGGCATGACATGGAAACCCGACACCATTTTTTAATTTTTTGCACAAATCTCAATGTACGTGGGTTGTAGTGGTGCAACCTCCGTATACACATGTTGTAATATAGGCAAGGCACGTATATGTGGAAAAATCATGTTTTTAGCTCTGGGATTTGAAAAAAGGGACTTCAAGTCATGACTCCTTCTTCGGCTAACTCAGGAAGGTTGGTTTGAATTTGGCACTTAGTTCCAATCACCTTTTTTAAGCATGAAACATGAAAAATAGGATGTAGCTTCGAATGACTGGGCAAAGCTAACTGATAGGCCACATGTCCCACCCGCTTGAGAACGGTATAAGGACCATAAAATTTGGGCACTAGATTCTGACAATGCTCAGCCTTGAGGGAATTTTGCTTGTAAGGTTGCAGTCGAAGAAACACCTAATCCCCTTTTGCAAATTGACATTCAAAGCGACCTTGACCTGCTTGTTGCTTCATGCAATTATGTGCCATGACCAAATTCTCTTTGAGGGTACAGAGAATAGCCTCTCGAACTGTAAGTGTTTGGTCAACCGCCTGGATCTTCGAGACACTAGGTAAGTATGAGAGAACTGAAGGAGCATTTTTTACATATACCACTTCAAAAGGAGTCATGCGTGTAGTTGTATGGTATGAAGTGTTGTACCTCCATTTAGCTAGGGGTAACCATTAAGCCCACTGATTTTGATTTTCTGAGGAAAAACACCTCAAATATGTTTCTAAACACTTGTTGACAACTTTCGTTTGACCATCAGTCTGGGGATGATAAGTTGTGTTGAGATGCAATTGGGTGCCTTGTAGCTTGAACAGTTCTTGCCAAAAATTATTGGTGAAAGTTGGGTCGCGATTAGAAACAATAGAATGTGGAATGCCATGAATCTTGAAGACCTAATCCATGAAAAGTTGAGCCACCGTGGATGATGTAAATGGGTGTTAAAGAGCACAGAAATGAGAATACTTGGAAAGGTGATCAACAACCACCATGATGAATGATTTATTTCCCTATTTGGGTAAGCCTGTAATAAAATCCATAGAGATATCCCTCCAAATAGCAGGTGGAATCAGAAGCGGTTGTAGTGTGCCCGGAGATTTGACTATTTCTCCCTTGTTGTGTTGACACACATCACATTCAATGACAAAATTATGAATGTTTTGTTTCATACCATCCCATAAAAAAGAACGTTTGACCCTATCATAGGTTTTGGTGAACCCGGAGTGCCCCACTGTGGGTGTAGCATGAAGCTCAAAAAGTACCGTGGATTTAAGGTTTGATTGTTTACTTAAATACAAATGGCCTTTGTATAGAAGCTCATCATGGAGCCAAGAGTACCCTGGGAAAGTTGGAGCATAGGAATGCAATTATTGGATTAGATGCGAGCTTTTGGGATCTTGTAGCCATTCATGGAAAACGACTTGGAGCCAATCTGGTACAATGAAGGAAAGAGAAAAAAGGGATCCTTCATCTTCATATTTTCAAGAAAGTGCATCCGCAACCACATTGTCTTTGCCTTTCTTGTAAATGATCTCATAATCATATCCAAAGAGCTTAGTCACCCATTTTTGTTTCTCTGGGGAGGAAATGCGTTGTTCCAGAAAATACTTGAGGCTTTGATGGTCTGTCTTAATTTGGAAGCGTTGCCCCAATAGATAAGGGCACCATAGATCAACAACATGCAGAATAGACAAAATCTCATTTTCATAGATTCATTTGCCCAGATTTCTTTTAGACAGTTGCTTGCTGGTAAAGGACAAAGGTCGACCCTCTTGCATAAGGACAACACCAATTCCTTTCCCTGAAGCATCACATTCCAAGACAAAGGTATTTGTGAAATCAGGAAGGGTCGGGACTGGAGTGGTGCACATGGCCATCTTCAAGGTTTGAAAAGCTTGAGCAGCGGCTGGAGTCCAAGTGAAAGAGTTATTTTTTAGGAGTGCAGTGAGAGGTGCTGCAATATTTCCATAATTCTTAACAAACTTGCAATAATAACCTGTTAAGCCCAAAAATCCACGCAAGATTTTGAGAGTCTTTGGGTGAGACTAGTCTTGCATAGCTTCAATCTTTTTAGGATCCACCCTGATGCCATCCTTGCCAACCAGATGACCCAAGTACTTGACTTCTGAGGCGCCAAAAGCACATTTAGACTATTTCAGGAAAAGTTGGTTCTGAGAGAGTAGATGGAGAACTCGATCCACATGAGCAAGATGGTTTGTTCAGGTTTTGCTATAGATGAGGATATCATCAAAGAAAACTAAGACAAAATGACGGAGAAAAGGACGGAAGACATGACTATGGGATTTGCAAAAAGGGTGGCCAACAGATGTGCACTTAAGTACCACTTGTATTTCCTGCATGTATGAATCCCTCAACCATGGGTTTATGCGTGTAACGACAGATCTCTGTGGATTAAATACGTTGGAATACGTCTCTACCCTGAAAAAAAAATTACCCACAATTTATGTCGAGGAAAGTGCTCTGATACCACTTGTAATATACCAGATATAAAAAGTATGCAGAACAAAAATAAAATGATAGAAATGGAATAATAATAGTAATATAACCAGAACAATCACCACAATAACACTGAAATTATATAAGAATAACAACAAAAATATCACTTTGATTCTGAGAGCAATGTTGACGGGCCTCTTCGAGGGGGCAACCTCCAGTCGAGCAGAGCTCTATTACAATAATATCCAAGCTAGGGTTCTCATACCCTCGACTCCTATTTATACTAAATATGTCTATCAAAAGAAGCATCTAGAGGAAGATCCTTTTAGAAGCGGAAGTTTCTATTAGGTCTTATTACATTTGATTTATTCTATTTTATTGCAAGGCCTTATTAATATTGACCTTTATTACATCCGAATATATTCGTCTACCTATGTGAGGGTTAGGACCCTAACAACATAGGGTGAGGAAAATGTTGCTATAACAGATGCCCCCTAATGTGTGAGGTCAGAGGAGTATCTGTGATGGCCGAAATACATTATAAAACCCAGAAGTGGAGTAATGGGAACCCAGCTGGAAGAACTAGTTGCTTATTATAATCTGTATTGACTTTGCATACATGGCTGCCAATTTGAATTACACTGCAGATCCATGTGAAACTATACCAAACAACTTTCCATGGCCATCAAAAGGCAATACAAAGGTGGCTACATGCCAAAGGTTGTCAAAGTCACGATCAAGGCCCAGTAAAACCAGTCTCAAAATCAATCTGAAGATATTTGCATACAATGGAGTACAATCTGATCTCCCATGATCACTGAAGTCACATAGGTATTGGTCCAATGAAAGGTAGCAACAACTCATGAAATATGCAATTATAAACTGATGTCTTCAAGTCTTCTACACAATCCTCCAAAGGTGCAAATCTACATCGTGTGAATAAAGGAGTTAAGATCAAACATAATGAGACTTTGTTTGATTACCGATCATTGAGGTATACCGTTAACAAACGTGAGACAACCTACCGATGATGAAAGTAGGTATCAAGGCATTGAGTACATTCTTACAAGTGTGAATAAAGGAGTCAGGGTCGAACACTTGAATAATCCATCGATCATGAGACATTGATGTATTCCCAACTATCAATGGCGAGAGAACCTGCCACTAATGATTGCAAGCCTATAGGTACCCATAGGAATCTAGGTCTCTTCTCCAGAATAGATGAGCTAAAGTCGATGTAAGGATACCCAACTGAAAGGAGAGCATTAAGGCATCTCTTGTCATTCAGCATGAGGTACAAAGAAGAAGCATGATGAATTGGAGGAAATCGAAAAAAGAACATGTTCACAAACCAACGACCCTGTGTGTCTTTCATGTGTGCGAGGCGCAAGCGGTACATGAAAAATACCCTTTGAATAGAAGCCAATAAGGAAAATTGCTGACAAAGGAGAGGAAACCACCAATAAGGATAATGGAATCCAGGACACTGCACAAATCCCAATGTGTGAATAGATGTCTTGTCGTCGAACACAAGGGAAACCACCCAGTCAATGACCAATGATTAAATTTCGACTGCTCGGTTCAAGGTTACCTAACAATGAGGAAAGTGGGACCAAGGTGCACAATAGGAATACAACTTCATGTCATTCTGAGACAGACTGAGGGTATGGCTAACATGCAAAGTCAAGAGTTCTGAGGAATGGTTGACATAGGTTGATAGTCATCCTTTGAACAAGAGAATGAGACATATGGAAGACTCTGGCAGCGTAGACTCAATGATGAAACCGTGAGATGCTGGAGGCATCAATCAAACTCTCCATAGGGACTGGAAGAGTAACCAGTCGGAGGAGTAAACTCTATGTAATGAGCTCAGCTTCCTAACGTCATGCTAAACCCAAAATTATGATAACAAGTGGACTCAAAATTTTTGTGCTATGTTCAAATGCAACATGATTGTTGCCAATACAAGATAATACTCCCTTCTCGCCTGTCTTTTTTTGTTTTTTCATAGTCAAATGAATTCTATGATACAGAGGAGTAAACAAGTGTCGCAAGTAAGGAAAACTAGTTCTAGTAGTGGAACATACCCATGCTCAATGCATGGAGGTGCATGCAGGAGATGGACACTCGGGGGAATGTTCCCTCCTGGGTATAGGGTGTCAAGCTGTGAAGGATATAAACAAGGATCTGCTTCGTTGAGGATGCAAACTACTGAGGTAAATGGCTTATAATGCAAAGCCAGAATCGACAATAGGCTCAATACTGCAAGCAAGGGCATGAGATGCAGTCACAACTTAATGCCAAAAAATGTCCTTTTTCGTAATCTTAGTCTACTTGGTTTGAAAAAAGGATAAACTTGCACCAAATAGACGTCCATTCAAGTCCAATTTACAAGTGTGAAAGTGACAAGTTCACTCGGAAATATTATCAATTTTTTAAAGCGAGTCAGAAAAGAGCTTAACTAAGACTCACAATCTTTCAAATCTAATTAACGAGTGTGAAAGAGACAAATTCACTCAGCAATATTTTATCTTTTTATATGAGTTGGAAAAGAGCTTAAATCAGACTCATTGAGAGGTTTCTAAGCGGCATGCCATGGGGGAGGCCAATGCTCCCATGCAAAATTTTTGTGAAAGGTTAGCATCTTACGAATAGTTGACACAAGCTTGGGAAAACCCAAAGCTCTGCAAGTTGAGGAGGATAAATTACTAGTGGAGGTTACCTTCTCCATGATATATTGAATCACATCTCTTACTTGAAAGGACATAGGAGGAGGCATTGGATACCCTAAAAGACCATCCTAGTCAAAGGGAACCTCTCTAGGACTTGGAGGGAGAGTACTCGGGAGAGTAAAAATCTCTCTTGTTTAGAAGGTACAGTACTAGAAATGCTAATGACATGGTTGAAGGATGTATCACCCTCCAACAGGAAAGTTGGATTGAACGTAGATTACATCGGTACGACCACTTCTTCAATTGTTGGTTGAATATGATGCGTGACAATAAGGCCAGGAGATGTATCACTCTAAAAAATGGGAGTGTGGTCAGGTGATGATTGCATTGGCATGACCATCATTTCAATCAAAGGTGAAACAGAGTGTGGGGAAACCACATACGACTCAGAACTTGAAGGGCCCCTAGGTGAGAACTATGCTTCCAGTATTCCCGCAGTAGTAGGACACAAATGAGTAAGGTGATTTCCTTCGCAAGTCCTACAAAAGAACTTGGGATTACATCTGACATGTCTAGGATTCTCAATCATATGACTTCCCCTAACATCATTTACAATGGTTGGCGACATGCTCTCAGTGTAACTAGAAGAGGCTGGAGGTTCATCTCCCACATGATGTACAGAGGTAAGAGATGTGATGTCGATATGACTCATGGCGACTAGAGTAATTCCCCTAGCCTGACTAGCAGCGGTTGGTTGTGGGTCTTCAACATGACTTGCAAAGGTTGTCTACCAATATCCAACATGACTAGCAGTGGTTGGTGATGGAGCTCTAGTATGTCTGGAAGTGACTGGACTAGCGGTGGTAGTGATTTATGGAATTTGAGACCAAGGTCTCGGGAAAGATTGGTTTTGAGACATTTTAGGCCAGGAAGGGTCATGGTTTACACCTTGTCCCTGTCTAAAAAGGTAGTATCCTCCGCCTAATTGATCCATAGAGGTTTGTATAGGCATCATCATTGAAGAAGATGTTTGTGAAGACACAAAAGTATGATAAGTATTATACATGTGAAGATATATGTTTCCCCCATCTGAAGGGGTTCCATGAAGAGGGTAGCCTAAACCATAAAATTTATTCCCTCCGTATGAAATACCAGAAGATATATGTGGAATCGCCATGGGAAAAGTGTTCATAGGAACTGGCATGGCGAACGAAGGATACACAGATGGGGTGTAATAAGTAGAATAACCACCTATTTGAGTATTGGCTCCTGAAAAAGCATGGCTAGAACTGGATCCATAAGAGGGGAGATTCCAACCCCCTAGAGTGAGAGTTGGTTGAGGGACATGACTCATATCAAATGAAGATGTAGACGGCGGGGCCATGGTGCCCCCTGATCCAAGACTAGGATTCATATAAGTGGGCCAAGGAGAGGATGGAAAAGGTGAAGGCATGTTTGGCATACTAATAGGAAAATGATTAGAGGCCCAAGGCATGGACTAAGTGTCATAACATACCATTATGAAAATCGGACGGATTTGTCTCCATGAAATGAGTGAATGTCATGGGGGGGTAGCGGTAAAGGAGGTAGCCACAGGAACTCCATTATCCATGATAATGACAACTCAAGGCACGATATAAAATCTCAAAGGTCTACTAATAATCAAAGAGCACACTGAAAATAATCAAAAGGCCAATATGCACACAAACAAAATAAAGTGGCTAAAAGGGACCTCCCTCTCTAAAGTAGGTATGCCTCGCCCAAGAGGGGCCTGAGAATCCTCTGCTAAATATCGGAGGTAACATAATTAGTTATAAGGGCCCTCATGGGATTAACAACCAGTCGGTCAGATCCCCTCGGAGAGGTAATCCTCCATAAAGGTTGTGTGTTGTCCGACCCTTATCTGACCTAGGGTACCTATAGAATAACCCCTGTAAGTAACCTATGTGGTACCTAAGTCAAGCAACTAAGCAACCACAGTATAACCAATGCACAAGAGAACAGTCGTAAGTTAGGTCCACCGTATGGGCAAGGTAGCAAAGCCCGAAACCTTGAAAGCATTGCCTCTCACAGAGGTAAGGGCACTAGCAAGATCCCCATATACAAATAGATCCCCAGAAATATATCTGACGCTAGGAAGGTATCGATGGGATATCCCTTCAACCAACCTCACGCGACCTCTTGCTTAACTTCGGTGTAAGCAGAGCCTTATGATATTACCGATTATACAATGGATTACTCCACTCCCTTAGTTAGACACATATGTTGATTTAATAGCCTTAGAGAAGTTTATTCACAAAATCCTATTCCAAGGCTCTAAATCCTAAGCTATTTTGTGCACCCTAGAAAAATAAAATCGTTATTAATCAATTTTAAATTACAACGTTACTTTTAATGGCCTTGCTTACTCAAAAGGTGTGGTCGTGAAACTAGTGATGTTATGACTAAGCAAGTAAAATAAATAAATATGAATACAATGCAAAGTCCTAACTTCAATTTCTAAGAAATGATATGATTTTCAAATGCAATTCTCAATTCATTTATGCAATTCTAAATAAAATGCAATATTTCTTGACATGCACTAAGATTAATGATAAAGACTCAAAAGATAAAAAATGCCAACAATGTAAAATGCCTAATATTTTTGTGTTTTCAATATAAGAGAATGAAAAGGCAAGGACTAAACAACAACTTAATATAAAGAATATATTGTGTGTAAACAGAGACAAACCAAGTAGGATATCAAGGATCAAAACACACAGCCCAAGATTCAAGGACAACCAAATGAAAAAGATGATGAGAAAGGCACCGACCAAAAATTCAACCAAATACAGGTTTCTTGTCATTCCACATACACTTAACAGTCACCATAGAGACCCAAGAAGACTCAACAATCATCAAAACCTACCCAACAACCATCAAACCCAGTAACCAAGAAACAAAGGGTGAGTACACGATTGTTCAAGGGAAAAGCGTGTATATACACAGCTTGCAAAAGGACAACACGTGTATGTACGTGACTGTCAGGAAAAAACCCACGTATATGTGTCAAAACACAACCAGACTAAGGAGAAGGCTAAGAAACTCAAACTCAGAGTGAATAGAGGTTGTCAAGCAATCATACAACAAGAAACTCAATATAAACAAGAGAAATGTAAGGAGTAAAACACTCCAAAACTCGAAAAAGAAGATTTTATCCCCAGTATGGTCACCAATTATGTTACGAGGAAAATCTCTCTATGGCTAGGGGTAAACCACAATAGACGAAAATGACTGCAGAAATCAACTATAATCTCAAGTATGCTATATAAACAAATATGCTAGAAAGACAAGATAAAAGGCCTACCTCATCTAGATGTTCGATGAAGTCCATCGTTGAGCACTTGACCCAAAGAAATATACCTTCAACTAGTCCTCAACAACCAAGAAACACAACCATATGGTGATAATAGATAATGTTAGCACATATGATAGCATAATTCATCAATATTCATAACAAATACGCCCATGTAATAACAATTCAAATATTTGCAAGATATTAATTGGATGAGAAAAAAATATTTCTATTAAGATGTAATTAGCAGAAGTGAATGAGTTACAAACTTCCGTGTCAGCACGGTTCGGAACTGAGAAACTAAGTTCCTTCCAGTTGGGCCTTCACCACTTCAATCCTCCACCAAAGGCAAGATCATATAAGAGAGACAATGAGGTTCTCAATCAATAAGGGAAGAGCTTGGGGGTTGAACAATGTGTTCAGACTTAAAGGACAAAGGGATGCAGACTCAATGTTAAGTGAATAATTTCTCCAAAGTAACTTTTCTCTCAAAGTTGAATTCTTCTCCTTTTTTCCATAGCTCGGATTTGACCCATTTGTAGCCTTCAAGTGGAACTAAAGGGTCGAGTCGGAATGTTTCCAATATATGGAAGGCCAAGGATCATAGATCCCGTGGCATGACATGGAAACCCGACACCATTTTTTTAATTTTGGGCACAAATCCCAATGTACGTAGGCTATAGTGATGCAACCTGCGTATACGCATGTTGTAATATAGGCAAGGCGTGTATATGTGGAAAAATCATGCTTTTAGCTTTGGGATTTGCAAAAAGGGACTTCAAGTCTGCATAGGGAAATGGAAAAAGGCCCCTTGTACAATTTTTCATAGGGTGATGCAAATCTTTCTATAACAACGTCTATATATAGTAGATTACTAAGTTAGTACTATGATGTATACCATAAAAAGGATAATATTTAAAAACTAAAAAAGAAATAACTTTAAAGATGTATATCTATCTCTTCGCGCTCCTCACCAAGGGGCACACGCATATTGAGGTCCCTCAGGAAACTGATCCTTGCATAGGGGTAGTCTTCGATTGCATGGATTTGATGGGCCCACCAGTCAAAAAACTTGTCATCGAACGCCTCATGCACTCTCCTTGTTCCCTATCGAGGCATTAAATCCACCCATCTGCATAATGCTGGAAAGGAGGCAATATGTCCTCATGCTATCTCTCGTGGGCTAAGGCATGCCACTCTCTCAAAAAATAATGCACACAATTGAAGCTAAATATATAGCTGCAACTTCATGTTGTACTCAAGTGTTGTGGATAAAAAATAATCTCAACGATATTCAATCTCCTTATGATCAACCTATTACCATCATGTGTAAAAATACAAGTGCTATCAATATCTCTAAAAACCCTAATCAATACTCTTAACACTAAGCATATACCAATCAAATATCATTTTCTCAAAGAACAGGTTCAGGATCAAGTGGTCAAATTAACGTATGTTCCTTCCAAAGAGAAGATTGCATATATTTTTACCAAGCCATTACCAAGAGAAACCTTTGAGTATCTTAGACAGAGATAGGGTGTGATATCTTCTTCCTTACTTTAGTAAAGAAAACAACTCACTACTTTTACAGGTGCCCCATTTGATGTTGTATCAGGGGCAAGTGATATTGTAGTTAATATTTACCTTAACCATAAAAATAAGTTTTCTTTTGTGGAGATGCAAACAATAGAAATTTGCAATGGTTCTATGTTTGTGGGTGGTTTTGTGGTTCTATTTGTGGAGGTGCATACAGAGTATAGGGGCATGTTTTAGCATAGGATTCCAAAGGTCCTTCTTCCGAGGGGGAGAATCTATAGAGTCTCTCTTTGTCATTGTTTTCAAAGAGGGAGAGTAACAAACAAAAACCAACAAACTTGGATGTTGATACACATTGAAAGGGGGAGGTTTTTGTGCACATTGAAAGGGGGCACAACTTATCATAAAGGCCATTGATTTGGAAGTTTCACACATTGAAAGGGGGATTAGCTTAGCATAAAGGCCATTGATTTGGAAGTTAGGCTCTTTTGGTTTCCATCAATGACAAAGGGGGATTTTGTTGCACATATGTTGTCATTGATGTCAAAATGGTCATAGACATGGTAAGTTATAGTGCAATAATATACAAGAATAAAAACAAAAGTGTTTGCAATAATAGACAGTATGGCACAAAATATAACGCACAAACAAAGGAAGTCGTGAAAGGATGACAACAACGGTGTGCGAAAGGATCGAAGGACGAAAGGATCAATGGTGCAAAAGAAGATAAATGGCTAGGACTTGATCACATATATGATCATTCGGTGAAGAAATTCTTGGTGATAACAAATAACTATAGTCGGATCGAAAGGGGGATGACCTATGACATAGTTCAAAAGTGAAGTATGATGGAGAAAAATGCAACAGATTAGAATGCGACAGATTTCCCTATCCATGATTGTGAAGTGGAGTGAAAAATGTTGGTGCTACTGCGTGATGACAAATGTGCAACAATTGCGGGGTGCCTTGAGCTAGTGCGATGAACGATGCAGTGGAGTGTGACGAAACAAAGATGGTTTCTTTTCAATGGCCCAGAAGAAAAACTATAGGGTTCCTTGAGCTAGTGCGACAAATGACACAATGGACTACGACGAAACAAGTGGAAGTTCAATAGTCAAGTAAGAGAGTCACCAGGGTGCGCTTATAGTCTAGTGGGGTGATTGGGTGAGTACACTGCAGGGCAAGTGCAACAAGTTGAAGACTTGTGACTTGAATTTTGCGCTCTTATTCTATCTGCACATTGGGTGCTCTCTAAACCAAAATGTAAATGATTGTGTCAATTTTGATGAGATGCAAGATTTAGTCTGTTTGATTTAGTCAAAGAATGTCTAGTTGTAACTGAACAAAAAATATTCTTAATTTAGACAGAATTATGTCCACATATAACTAATTGGACTTTGATCTAGTCAATATATGTCCACAATACAACTATTATGCTTCCGTGTGTAGTTAGTTGAACTTGGGAAAATATATTATAAATAGGGATGTGTGTTGATCAAGGAGGAGATGAGCAAAGAGGAAAAAGCTCTTGTAACTTTGAGAAAGATTTAATTGTGTAATAGTTTTTTTTAATATAGGGAGGCATGGTGGCGCAGGGGAGAGGACCGATGTCCTCACTCTATAGGTTGGTTCATGAGAGGATTGGTGTCCTCATCATTTGTAACAAGTTGGTGCCTGAGAGGATTGTTGTCCTCATTATTTGCAGCAGGTGGGTTCTTGTCGAGCTAAAAGATTATAAATTGTAAGTTGGTGCTTGCAGAAGAGCATAAAGAAAGATGTTCTGTGGTTTTCTCCTACATTGGGTTTCCACGTAAAATTTTTGGTGTACTATGTTTTTTGTGTTGTTTTGATTTTGCATGCATTGATGATTAAGTAAGCACTTAAAAATAATATTAAATCTCTAAAAAAAGAAAATTGAGAAAATTGATACAATATTGATTCACTCCCCCCCTCTCTTAGTATTACTATGAATCTCAACACATAACTATTTCTCTTGCTTCCATTCTATCCTTGCTTCTTCCACCCAATCAGATCATGGAATAGAAATAACACATAGTGAACCCTATGTTTCTTCTTCTTTCCTTGAAAGTGCATCTTCCACAATATTATTTTTTCCCTTTTTATAGATAATTTCAAAATCATAACCTAGCATCTTTTTAACCCATTTTTGTTGTTCTTTTGAAGATAATCGTCGCCCCAAGAAGTACTTCAAACTATCATAACATAGTTACCAACTTAATGAGAACTCTACAGAGTTCTCGTTTTTGGGGGGTCATATTTTTTACCCCATTTTTAAAAATGGTGCTACCGGTAGCTCACCCTCACCCTTTTTTTGTAGTGGTTCAAATTCAGACCCATTCAGACTCGTTGCATTGACAATTGATGTCATTGTGGACAAATACTTTAAAATTAGCCCTTGAATCGAAAAATGTTGCTACTGATAGCACCAAGTTTTTTTGGAGTTAAAATTATAACTTAATTGAAATTGTGGCCTTGACAACGACTATTATCGTCAATAAACAACTCAAAATCGACTCTTCAATCATTGCTTGAAATTTCTTTTTATAATTTTTTAAAATTTACATTAAAAAATAAAGAATAAAAAAAAATGTGACAGTTAAGTTTTTAAAAAGTAAAACAAAAAACGACCATTCTTTTAAGAAAAATTGTAACCGAAATTTATTTATTTTTAAATAAAACTTAAAAACTAAAAAAATCATGAAAGAAAAATAATTAAAAGTTTAAAAAATTAAAACAATATAACATAAAATTAAAAGAAAACTTAAAAAAAAAAACTAATTAAAAACTTTTATTTTTTAAGTTTAAAAATTTAAAACAATATAACAAAATTAAAAGAAAACTTAAAAAAAAAATTCAAAAACCCCCAAAATATATATATATATATATAATTTTGAAAAAAGCAAATTGAAATACAAAATTTAATTTAATTTTTTAAAAGAAGAAAGAAAAAACATTAAAAAAACTAAAAATTCAAAAAAATATATTAAAAAAAAACTAAAAAATTCCTTAAAATCAAAATTTTTATACAAAATATTAAAAAAAATTAAAAAAAACACATAATATCTAATTTAAAATCATTAAAAATGAAATGATTTAAAAAAAAATACATATATAAAAGTTTATTTAAAAAAAAAATACAATCAACATTTTATAAAAAAAAAAGTTTTTTAAATAATTTGTTTTTAAGTACTAAATTCATGTGTGGTTGTTGTGGTGGGCGACGTTGAGCATCACCCTAGCCGCCCACAGGCTAAGCCTTGGTCCCCACGGGACTAGAGCTTATGCCAAAAGTTATGCCAATAGTATGTTACATACCTTTCAAACCCTAAATTTGGAGACTGACTAGATGGTTGACTTTTGTCCTGGTATATCTTTGAATTTTGAATCCTTCTAAGCATGAAATTTTTCTCTGTAGTACTCAGATATGACTTCTTAAACTCTTGGAAATTTCACCATTTGAACCATCATTTATAAAACGTTATAGAAAAATTATTAAAATGACTTGTTTAAGACCAAATTATTTGAGGATTAGTAAACAAGCCCAACTTCCACAAGATATATATTATAAATTATAATGATTCAAAATTTGAAAAAAATTCTCATGTAATTTGGTATGTCTTCTCAGGATTATGAAAATCTCAAAGTCCGAAACTTCACTGAAATTTTTTATAGCGAAAATAAAAAGATGACTTGTTTGAGACTAATTTCAGGACTAGTCACAAGTCTTAACTTCAACAGAAGATAGCTTTGAAACTATGGTGACCTAGAACCTGAAATTTGGCTAAGGCGTAATTCGCTATGTCTCAGTTAAAAAAAATAAAAATTGTATGAGTTGTTCTAGAAAAAAAATTATATTGGAAATGCCAATATGTCTCGGTTGAAGGAGCGAAACCCTAAGATCATATGATTTGATACCAAATGTTATGAATCAATGCCTTGAGAATGATAAAAAGTTAATGAATAATAGTTCACTTCGAGGGGGAAACCTCATTTTTCAATATATCCAATGTACAAGATGAGATCAGACGATCCTAAGACCAGGTCTCCTTAGTATATATAGGAGATAAAAGGATACAATTATAATGAAATAGTACAATGAAAAGTTTTAGCCAACCTACTAATATAACATTAAAAATATAATAATTCAATATTTAGAAATTAATAAAAAAAAAATTATATTTAACATAAGAATTTGTCTCAGACTTAACGCACATAGTATATATAGTATATAGAGGTTTGATTCAATCTACAATAAAGTCTTAAGTCTTGATTCAATAGAGGAAGGTTAGATAGATGTGCTTTGGTAAAGCTTAACGTTAGTCAACATGTATATAAGTACGGACATCATAGGTTAAGTTAAGGAGAAAATATGCTTTTAGGAGATTAATCAATATTTTAATTTTAAGAAAAATTAAAGAAGAATAATCAATATTTTAATATGTTAAAATATGTTTATTATGGATTTGTGTATTTGATCATATATTTTTTATATTTTAATAAAACTTAACATTGAAATCGTTTATTATGGATTTGTGTATTTGATCATATATCTTTTATATTTTAATAAAACTTAACATTGAAATTAATTAATTAATGTAATTTTTTTTTTTAAATTAAAATATTGATTAATTTTAGTGTTTAATGGGTCCAAGACTCAAAAGCACGTATTAATGGAAGTCGCCCCCCTTACGAATCACTAATAGGTCATTTCGGGTGGCATGATTTTCCTTGGATAATAATAATGGGTCTACCCCCTTACTCCCACCAATGGATCATTTCAACTAGCATGGTTTTCCTTGAATACCAATAATGGGTTGGGCCATATTTGTGTATAGTACCGAGTAATGACTCTCTTCATTCTCTCCTCATTACATTGAGTTATGATAGGTTTTGCCACCTTAAAAAAAAAATGTAAATTATTTTGTCTTTCTTTTAAAAAAACTAGTTAGTCATCAACACCAATAATATTAATTTATTATTATTATTATTGAGTTGATTAATAATATTACTTATGTAACTAGCTTACATCATTAAAATAGATGATGATGATGGTTAACGTCCATTGAGACCAAGATTGGTCTATTGAACATTAAGAAAGGTAAGAGATTACTTGAAATTCTTTAGAATAGTATTTCGATGTTCGAAAAGCATTAGGAGAAGTGTTCCAAGATTGGTATTGTGACAAATATTTTGAAATTGAGATCTAATTTGGGTATACACGGGGCACTGTAGGAGAAATTGATTTTCATCTTCAACCCTTTGAGTGTCACAAATGTGACAGATTCTTTCATGCCATGGTGTTTTGGGAATTATTCAACATCCAATTTCACTATGCAACTCATGAGAATTAGTTCTTATTTTAGTAATATTAATCCTCTTCTTTATACTAGTCAAAACACATAGATACTTTTGATCTTCAAGGTTAGGGTTAACCACCTCCTTATAATATCTTAATTTTCTTTTATCCTCTAATTCGTTATCACACCAAAGATTCTTCTTAAATTTAGCTTTAACCATATTTTAAATACATGTAGGAGAAAATGATTTTCATCTTCAATCCTTTGAGTGTCACAAATGTGATAGATTATGTCATGCCATGGTGTTTTGGCAATTGTCCAACATCCAGTTTCACTATGCAACTCATGAGAATTAGTTCTTATTTTAGTAATATTAATTCTCTTCTTTACACTAGTCAAAACATATAGATACTTTTGATCTTCAAGGTTAGGTTTAACCACCTCCTTATAGTATCTTAATTTTCTTTTATCCTCTAATTCTTTATCACACCAAAGATTCTCCTTAAATTTAGCTTTAACCATATTTTCAATATAATTAATATTCTACATAATAACTTTTTCCTTTATTCCCCAATGATTTAGCCAAGACTTGGCATCATTGTGCCATCCCCTCTTAAGTCATTGATGATTTTGGCTCGATATAGAAGCAATTTTGGGGAGCCTTGTGTCATCCATGTTGTTTATCTTGTTCTTGTACATTAACTAGCTAATCATAGTTGTGCTCTCAATGGGGGAAAGTCTCGCTTCTATGAGGAGGATAGGATATGGTGTAATGCTTTTAATTTTGAGACTATAAGTAATAAAATTCTTTTGGATCTGCTTTATCTTTCTCCAAACTTCACATCCGTATAAGATAACAAGAGTGACAAGAGTCTCAAAAAGGAGCTTTTTCTTATTCCATATCCAAAGGTTTGCTAATTTACAATTATTTTCAAACCCATAACAAGCTTTCCACCCTCCATTTATCATTTTCTCAACGTTGTAGTTCCAATTGAGCTTGTGATGAATATCATTACGAAGACACTTCCTCCATGCTATTGTTGTCACACATAAAACTATCGTAGGTTATCTTTTGGGATTTAATTATCATAACCTTTGTTTTGTCAGTGTTCACCATCATCCCTGTACTAGAGTAAAAGTCCTCGAAGATTCTAAACTGGTTTTTGAGGTCATAAGGACTCCTTGCTGTAAGAACAATATCATCAACATATATGAAAATGATGATTATACTAGCAAGATCTAATAAAACCTGCAACTCCAATAAATAATTTAATTAAAGTGGACATCTTTTTCGAAAAAATTTAA
This sequence comes from Picea glauca, assembly GCA_000966675.3. Classification (NCBI taxonomy): domain Eukaryota; kingdom Viridiplantae; phylum Streptophyta; class Pinopsida; order Pinales; family Pinaceae; genus Picea; species Picea glauca. The sequence goes on from JZKD02S1675624.1 coordinate 71,583, forward strand.
ACAATTTCTTATATTTTGTAAATGGTACCCAATATAATTTTATAAATGGTATCCAATGTAATTTTGTTGGTATTAGGAGTATAAGTCAAACATGTAATAGAGACGCTTTTGATCTCTAAAGACACTTTCGATCTTACATGAAGTTTAAAACAATTAATCATTTAAATTAATTTATAAAATAAAATAAATATTTTTCTCTTATAAACAATTATATAGATTTTATTGTTTATTATTAAATTAAATAATAGTAAATTACTAATCAATAAAGATAAAATACGTTAAATATATGTAATTACACCCTGCAAAGCCAAAAAGTGTGAAAAATGGCTCACGGTAAAGAGAGCAATTATGATAAAGGTAGTTTATAATACATTATGAGACGCAGTTTTTCTATCTGCAGGTGATATGTCAATTGGTGGGAATTAGATGATATAAGAGGTTGGAGTTTCTATAGAATTGAAAATTTGTTTGCATTTTTCTATCTGCAGGTGATATGTCAATTGGTGGGAATTAGATGATATAAGAGGTTGGAGTTTCTATAGAATCGAAAATTTGTTTGCATTTTAAGAATTTGGTTTGATTAGTGAAATTTTAATAGAATGATCCGTTTAGATGATCTTTCTTTTATATGGTTATCCATTATAAGGGTTGGTGTGGCTCGTGTTATCCACTAAGTTAGTTACAGATATATTAACAAACAAAAAATAGAATTTGGACATATTAACAAGCAAACAAAAAATAGAATTTGGACACATGAATAAACAAATAAAAAATAGAATTTGGCTTGATTTAGAAGTAGATAAAATCTTTTGAATTTGATAATTTAAAAAGTTGAAGTTTTTATCAAATTAAAATTTTGTTTGAATTTTGTTCACTTTTTAATGTGGGTTTTGTTTGTTAAGCGACCCGAATTCAATTTAGGTATGTTTAGTCTAGAGGAGACACCCAAAAATCCAACCATGTTAAAGGTTGGTAGGATCCATACCAGATGCAATCCCTGAATGATTTTGACTATTTAAATACTCCTAAATTGTGGTTTAATCACAATCACATTTCTAACAAACAAACAAAAAATAAAAACATTATCATCCATAAAAAAATATTACTAAATTAATACCAAACTTATTATCAAAATATTATTTTATTACAAGATTAACCAACTACAAAATTAACAAACTAAAAAATAACCTTTTAATTACATTACACAATAAACTATATACAAAATTAATCAATTACCCAACCATATCAACAATAACCAATTAATTAAACCCCTTAAACTAATTTCTTAATATACATTAAGATACACATCCACCAGCGCCAAATTTCTGCTACCGTTAGTGACTTTCCCATTTTTATATTACAGAAAACATGGAGCATGATTAGATCCAAAGGGGGTCGGCAGCCCCTACTAGTATTGGGAGGATGAGAAACGATAGCTACAGGCTCCAAACAGTCAACAACCCTTCATACCTGCCATTCCGAGTCTGTATCAATCAATGTTTTACACCGCCCCAGACATCAATTCCACAGAGTTGACTGTTAGGATAGTGCAGAGTGGTAGTTGAGACAAATAATCTGTTAGATGTATAGGCATTCATTTTTCAACATCTTCAAGATGATCTCAGCTGCAATCCCATTGTCACTGTATATCGGTTCACAACGATTATACCATCACAGGTCCCGGATTGTCATGAGAGCTGCATATAAATCTGAGATCGGCGGGAATGGAGTAAATGTTATGGTTAATCATTGTCACATTCCTCGCAGTTTTGCAGGCACAGGCTGTGGAATTTATTCGACAGCATCAGAGTATTCATCATGCCCAGGGGTATGTATGGAGTTGGAGTCGGAGTTGGAACACCTTACTACTATGATTATACAGGCGCTCGGCATGAAGCGGAGACCAGGCAGGAGTGCTGGGCTTGCATGATAATTCCTATTACGTTCTGGATTTTTGGCATGTAAACCTTTCCCCTCACTGCAATTTGAATTTTTCTTTGTTATATATATATTTTTAAAGAAAGTTAGAGATTGTTATGTACATAAGGTATCAGGATTTTTGACATGTAAACTTTCCCCTCTCTGCAATTTAAACCTCAAGAAAGTTATAGGTTGTTCTGTACAGACATGTAAACCTATCCCCTCTCTGCAATTTAAACTTCAAGAAAGTTATAGATTGTTCTGTACAGACATGTAAACCTTTCCCCTCTCTGCAATTTAAACTTCAAGAAAGTTATAGATTGTTATGTACATAAGGTAGCAAGATTCATCTAAACTCATGTGCAGAGGGGTTGAAAAGCTAGAGATCGTTCAAATCCACAGGATCTTAAACTTAAGAAAGTTATAGATTGTTATGTACATAAGGTAACATAGATTCATCTAAACTCACATACAGAGGCGTTGAAAAGCTAGATACCGTATTTCTCTAATTCAAATCCACATGATCTTGGTTTCAATGAATTTTAAAGATGTATCTTCCAACCTCCCAGCCTTCAAACCTCCAACTGTATATCAGATTTGAGATTACATGAATTTATCTTAAATGTCATATTCAAAGAGGTTTATTCTGGATGTCATATTCAATTTATCCCATGCCCAATTTGAAAGTGTTCTAAATCTCCTCACTCAGGGCCTGCTATAAAGTACTTTTTTTCTTTGGCAATCATCTCCATTTAACTTATATTTATTGGATCTTTAGTATAAATTTAAGAATTCAAGGCCAATTATCTAGATTAATTACCTGTGTATATTAAGGTGTTCATTTTCTTAGCATATAAATATCTGTTCATTTTCTTAGTATATAAATATCTCTAAGTATTTTTAATATAGTAAAAATATATAAATATTTGAGGTTTAGAATTAGGTATCTTTGGTGTTTGAATAGGTCTCTGGATTGATTGGAGGTCTAGAATTAGGTATATTTGGTGTTTGAATAGGTTTAGGAATATCTGGTGTTTGAATTAGGTATAAAGGATCTATATCTACAGTTGGTTGGTTGTAGGTATCTTGTTGAATGCCCCTGCCTAACGTTTTGATTAAACACCCATATTCACATGTAGTTGGTTGGATAATCTCCCCTTCATGCTTGTATGATGAAGTTACTTTGCCTAATACTTTGATGAATCTCACTCTCTCCAGCCCCAACACCTTACCTCTCTCAGACTAGTACTATATGATTTCTTATAAGCTTCAAGGATTGATGTGCAATATGTTCTGGTTCTAACTAGGTAGTACCTGGATTTTCCAGTGTCGTTGACATTGAGCCTCGGACTGTATGGTACCACACATCTGGTGCTCGGGCCAAACTATTCCCATTATCTCGAAGCCAGCCCTATTTTTGTCAAGGAAATCAAGGTATGGGTGCTTTCCCCAACTGCTAAGTTTTTTTTCGCTCATGGCGAAAGTTGGAATTCTTGTTTATATGGATTGCAATTAACAGGTTAAAGATGAGGGGCAATATAATCAGGCCGGTCCAATGCTGTATGGTTTCTCCACTAAGCCAAAACTTGGTGTAGATCGGAACTGGAGCACGGTGCATGGTCTGGTTGTCGATCCAGAATATCATCAGGTAGGTTTATATATGATGACCATGATGAAAGAATGATCGGATTTTTGTTTTAAAGCAATTGGTCTTTTGTACAAGAAAACCCAGAGAATGCCATATGTTCATGTTTTTGTTATCCACTGACTTTGATGTATGTTTGGAGTTGGCAGGAAATTGCAGTTTGGTTGAACAAGGACTCTAAAGTTGGGCTGCATTGTGAGGTTAAGAATAACGGATTTCATGACGTTATAGTAGTTATACTGAAAGGTATTCACTTCTTCAGTGGCAGTGGCATATGTCCTAATTGCTAGTTCTCTCTATTACTATTCTCATTCTTAGTGTTTTTATTCTCAAAATCTTAGTATTTTGATCAGTAAAAAGATTGTTTATTGTATATACTCTCGGGTTATAATGACAGCTAATAAGTTTGATCCGGAATTTAATCTAGATCACTCCAAAGAGTTACCAATTTAGAGTTACCAATTTTCATAGTTAAAAAAAATAAAAAATTGTCATGAGTTACATCAAATTGAGAGCAACTTCTGAGTTTCAAATTGACAGTAGCTTCTGAATTGATCATGTCATTATTTTTACTCCCGAACAATGTAGTATGCTTGACCTTGAGTCACCGACTATGTAATCTGCTGACCAAAAGATGAGCAGTATCTTATATTTTCCTCAATTCAAATTTATAATCAATTTGATTCGCCTTCAATTACTATTAATTCATGGTTGTAGCAGCATAGCTGCATTCAGAATTGCAGTCTAATAGTCTTTGATGATCGATAAAGATAATGAAGGAGAAGATTTGCAACTTCTCCTCAGTGAGAAATCATGAAGGAGAGCTCACATTATTTCCTTGGTATTTTATATGCACTAATGTTCTTCATTGCTTCTGGTTTGGAATGTACAGGAAGGGAGAGTTTGGAGGAGTGGATCCATAGTCCATCAAATACTCACCTGGGCGAAGTCAGGCTAAAAATGCACGGTATGAATGACAAGCACGGAGTTCATTCCTTAGTATGGGTTCTTGAGGATGAGAAACGGGTAATGAGTTCGAAAACTTAATTGGAGGCTTGCAGGTCCTGGACAGGTAGAGACAGAATACAGAGCAAATGAAGCTGCAGACTATTACTTCGCTGTGGGGAACTTGAATCAGCGCACTGTTAAGGTGCCTGGTTAACCTTTGGCTGATTGTAAACCTGTGATTTAAGAGTTTTGTTTGGTTTAGAATTTTGGTAAACATTACACATCCAAAGTACCCTTATCAAAAATTTTACTCAGAATATACCACTGTACTGATAGCTTGTAATAATGGAATTGAACCGTGCTTGTACAGGTGGTGATGACATTGAATTTTACTTCGAAACTGTATGACACAGGCAGGGCTAATTACGAGTGTTCAGTGAGGAAGGGGTTGTGTGCAGTAAAGCTCTTCCTTACAGGCAATAAATATGCGGTTCTTGCCACNATTCATCTAAACTCATGTGCAGAGGGGTTGAAAAGCTAGAGATCGTTCAAATCCACAGGATCTTAAACTTAAGAAAGTTATAGATTGTTATGTACATAAGGTAACATAGATTCATCTAAACTCACATACAGAGGCGTTGAAAAGCTAGATACCGTATTTCTCTAATTCAAATCCACATGATCTTGGTTTCAATGAATTTTAAAGATGTATCTTCCAACCTCCCAGCCTTCAAACCTCCAACTGTATATCAGATTTGAGATTACATGAATTTATCTTAAATGTCATATTCAAAGAGGTTTATTCTGGATGTCATATTCAATTTATCCCATGCCCAATTTGAAAGTGTTCTAAATCTCCTCACTCAGGGCCTGCTATAAAGTACTTTTTTTCTTTGGCAATCATCTCCATTTAACTTATATTTATTGGATCTTTAGTATAAATTTAAGAATTCAAGGCCAATTATCTAGATTAATTACCTGTGTATATTAAGGTGTTCATTTTCTTAGCATATAAATATCTGTTCATTTTCTTAGTATATAAATATCTCTAAGTATTTTTAATATAGTAAAAATATATAAATATTTGAGGTTTAGAATTAGGTATCTTTGGTGTTTGAATAGGTCTCTGGATTGATTGGAGGTCTAGAATTAGGTATATTTGGTGTTTGAATAGGTTTAGGAATATCTGGTGTTTGAATTAGGTATAAAGGATCTATATCTACAGTTGGTTGGTTGTAGGTATCTTGTTGAATGCCCCTGCCTAACGTTTTGATTAAACACCCATATTCACATGTAGTTGGTTGGATAATCTCCCCTTCATGCTTGTATGATGAAGTTACTTTGCCTAATACTTTGATGAATCTCACTCTCTCCAGCCCCAACACCTTACCTCTCTCAGACTAGTACTATATGATTTCTTATAAGCTTCAAGGATTGATGTGCAATATGTTCTGGTTCTAACTAGGTAGTACCTGGATTTTCCAGTGTCGTTGACATTGAGCCTCGGACTGTATGGTACCACACATCTGGTGCTCGGGCCAAACTATTCCCATTATCTCGAAGCCAGCCCTATTTTTGTCAAGGAAATCAAGGTATGGGTGCTTTCCCCAACTGCTAAGTTTTTTTTCGCTCATGGCGAAAGTTGGAATTCTTGTTTATATGGATTGCAATTAACAGGTTAAAGATGAGGGGCAATATAATCAGGCCGGTCCAATGCTGTATGGTTTCTCCACTAAGCCAAAACTTGGTGTAGATCGGAACTGGAGCACGGTGCATGGTCTGGTTGTCGATCCAGAATATCATCAGGTAGGTTTATATATGATGACCATGATGAAAGAATGATCGGATTTTTGTTTTAAAGCAATTGGTCTTTTGTACAAGAAAACCCAGAGAATGCCATATGTTCATGTTTTTGTTATCCACTGACTTTGATGTATGTTTGGAGTTGGCAGGAAATTGCAGTTTGGTTGAACAAGGACTCTAAAGTTGGGCTGCATTGTGAGGTTAAGAATAACGGATTTCATGACGTTATAGTAGTTATACTGAAAGGTATTCACTTCTTCGTGGCAGTGGCATATGTCCTAATTGTTAGTTCTCTCTATTAGTATTCTCATTCTTAGTGTTTTTATTCTCAAAATCTTAGTATTTTGATTAGTAAAAAGATTGCTTATTTTATATACTCTCAGGTTATAATGGCAGCTAATAAGTTTGATCCGGAATTTAATCTAGATCACTCCAAAGAGTTACCAATTTTCATAGTTAAAAAAAATAATAAATTGTCATGAGTTACTCAAAATGAGAGCAACTTCTGAGTTTCAAATTGACAGTAGCTTCTGAATTGATCATGTCATTATTTTTACTCCCGAACAATGTAGTATGCTTGACCATGAGTCACCGACTATGTAATCTGCTGACCAAAAGATGAGCAGTATCTTATATTTTCCTCAATTCAAATTTATAATCAATTTGATTCACCTTCAATCACTATTAATTCATGGTTGTAGCAGCATAGCTGCATTCAGAATTGCAGTCTAATAGTCTTTGATGATCGATAAAGATAATGAAGGAGAAGATTTGCAACTTCTCCTCAGTGAGAAATCATGAAGGAGAGCTCACATTATTTCCTTGGTATTTTATATGCACTAATGTTCTTCATTGCTTCTGGTTTGGAATGTACAGGAAGGGAGAGTTTGGAGGAGTGGATCCATAGTCCATCAAATACTCACCTGGGCGAAGTCAGGCTAAAAATGCACGGTATGAATGACAAGCACGGAGTTCATTCCTTAGTATGGGTTCTTGAGGATGAGAAACGGGTAATGAGTTCGAAAACTTAATTGGAGGCTTGCAGGTCCTGGACAGGTAGAGACAGAATACAGAGCAAATGAAGCTGCAGACTATTACTTCGCTGTGGGGAACTTGAATCAGCGCACTGTTAAGGTGCCTGGTTAACCTTTGGCTGATTGTAAACCTGTGATTTAAGAGTTTTGTTTGGTTTAGAATTTTGGTAAACATTACACATCCAAAGTACCCTTATCAAAAATTTTACTCAGAATATACCACTGTACTGATAGCTTGTAATAATGGAATTGAACCGTGCTTGTACAGGTGGTGATGACATTGAATTTTACTTCGAAACTGTATGACACAGGCAGGGCTAATTACGAGTGTTCAGTGAGGAAGGGGTTGTGTGCAGTAAAGCTCTTCCTTACAGGCAATAAATATGCGGTTCTTGCCACCGAAAACAATACAACGGTATGGCCCCCTTCAACACCTCAGACTGGCTCATGAAATTAAACATTAGTTATTTATTTTAATAAAAGCTCTTTTGATACTTCATAAATTGAAACATTGCTAAGTGTATTAAAGCAAGCAGTAGGTTCAAAGAGCAGTTAGTCTAGAAAATTCAGTTAACTTAGATCACAGGAAATCATATTTTAATTAAACACATAACAATCATTTTTTAAACTTGTGTAGATTTAACAATCCTTTTTTAAACTTTATGTATTGTTAAATGGGAAGAGGATAAATATTTTTAGAGAGTTTTCCATTTTTTTTTTTGAAATCTAGCACACGATAGTGAAGAATGGTTTTTTTAATGGACAGTTAAGATTACAAGTTCAAATCCAAAAAAAGTAGAATATGTATACCTATGACTCCCAGAAATGACAGTCTTTCAATAATCAAGATGCAACAATGGCAATCTATATGGAATATGGGATTAAAACTTATAAGGGAAGACCGAAACACTTAAACATCATGGATTAAAATAAATAGTGTTCTCTCAAACGTCATTGACTGAACTCATGACACCGCATCGTCATCTTATATCACATAGACGTACCGCCTGACACATGTTGAACCTTTCATATGCACTCTCTTTAATTTCACTCTGGGAGTTTATGGATTAAGGAATGTGGGAGTTGCAGATGCAATTATTCAATCCATCTCCCATATAGCTTGATCATGTGGAAGTCCAGGCAAGTGCACGAACCTCACCACCTCGCTAATTTAACCTGTGAATGCATGGACATCGGGAATCACTCCCCTTCCAATTTAGGCAGTTTCTTCCTGTGCAACAGAGTTTTCATTCTCTTTTGCCTGTCCAAGGGTATTAGAGCTTCAATTGCATGCAAAATGTCAGGTAACGCTATGTGGAGACGTGGCTCAGAGCCATGCCACTACTTAGCCTATGAGGCTAGTGAAATTAAAGAAGACGTGGGAGCAGAGAAGTGCGAATTGAAAATTCAAAAAGGTAAGCTTGCCTAGCTCAAGGCCAAATTGGAGGAGCAAAACCAGAAGCACGATAAGGAAACATCCATAATTCTCAGAGCAATGAACAAACAAGCCAAACAAATCTACTTCCTCCGATAGGAGAGCCAAGAAATTTGTCAAACTTTGGTGTAGAATCAGGCAAATCTTGAGACCCCGCTTCTTCTCTAGGTTCCATGGCATAGGAAGTGGATCAAGAAATTCAACCCCACAATGAGTAGCCAATGGAAATTGAACACTCATGGATAGTGGACACTACTCTAAAACTACACTAGTCAAGTTTTTATGCTTTGTAAAGTTATTTCTATTGCACTCATTTGTAAGAATCTATACATGGCATAGGGATAAAACTGTTATATGCTTAAATAACAAATTTTGGTTGGCTAGATCAAAGCTGGCTCTTTTTAGACAGGTGGCCTACCATTTTGAACTCTATGTATCTTTTCGTTGATATTAAAAATAAGGAACTTCCTTTACGGCAACTTCCTTTTTTAATACAAAATAACCATTCTTGTTAAAAAAAAAAATAGATATTGGAAAATATAGTCAAATATGATCAAAGGTGTGAACTTATTAAGTGTGTTAGCTATTCTTATTTAAGACTCATTTAATCAAATTTAATTAAATTAAATCATTAAATCTCTTCTTTAATAAAACTATTAAATACAATACCATTTGACTATTTTAATCACTAGTCTATTTTACTTTAAATGTTTTTAATTCATTCTCCTTGGCATAACTTATTTGTCTAAGACAAAGTTAATTTTAATCACTCAAGACATATTGCATGGACATATTACATATTACATGGATTATTCGCCTTTGAACCAGTAAACTTAGTTCTTTTTTCGACCCATTCACACTTAACCAATCCCATCTTTGGACTAGACTTGGCTCCTTCATATGTTTAGGATCACACCTCCCCATTTTGGAGGTTTTCGATCCCATGAAAGCTCTATTGTGAAGAACATGGTAGAATCACATAATTCCCATCCTTTTCTCCAAGTCTTCTTCCTCATCTTGTTTGAATGTACTCTTCTTCTAGCTATTCTCAATTAGTTTCTTATTCACATAATTATTTCTCTTGTCTGCATTGATGAAGTAGGTACCACCACATTTGACCACACAATATTTTTTTGTCTTTTATAAAAGAGTATGTCCCTATCCCTTAAATAAGGGATTCCAATCGTTTCACATGCATCAAGTAGTGTTACATTACATTTCACCTCATCGACAAACTTAACACTTATGGCAAATTTTACCTTACAATGCCTTGTTATACTCATAACAAGGTTCTTATTTAATGAACCCATTGAACATGGTTGTGTGCATTCATATGTTTCCAATTCAAGTTCTTCAACTAAAGCTACAAAAAATAGATTGGATTGAGAACCACTGTCAAAAAGTGCATTAACACATGAACCATGACTTAGAAGAGTTCATTCCTTTCTCCACTTTCCCTTAGCTCTTGTAGTCTAACATGAACAAGCTTCTTGTCCACATCAAAGCCGTCTTCTATCTCTTGACCTCCCATCTTGGTAGTTGTCATTTCTCCTTTCTTGGACATGTACCATTTCAAAATTCAGACACATTCCTAGATGAAGCTTCCATCACTTTTCATCTCTATGTCCATTTGTATCACAATGTTTTCTTCTTCGGATATTTTACCTTTTGGATTGCATCTTCAAATTTATTTCCTTTATTTTAGAATGCCTCTTCTTGATTCTTTTGCTTACCCCTTTTCATGCCCCACTCAATATAGAGATCTTTCTTGGTTGCTTTTTGTATGCTTCTAACATTCAAAAGTTATCATTGCCTTAGAATATGACCATGCAGACCTCCGAGGTACTTCACTACTACCCTAAGTTCTTCTAGTGAGATATCCAAAATCATGACCTTTTTTCTATAAATTGGACATGTAATATTGAGCACTTTGCCCTTCCTCTTGCCAATAACACTACCATCTCATGAGTTGATCCTTTTCATATCCTATGGGATAGACTTGTGATTAAATTAATTCCTTGAAGTGTTCCCCTTTAGTCACCATGGGCTTCTTGTTCGACTACAAAGCATCTACATAACCATCCCACCAAATCAAAGCATGTCCAGATATATTTAAACAAGCAAAATAAATTTGTTGATCCTCTCTTATATTATGAAAGATTAAACATAGTGCTAGTTGCTTTAGCCAAGTATTGAGTTTGTTGGCATCTATTTGTCCATTATAAGAGGGTATGTCAACTTTTCCTTCTAGATTGAATGGAACATTAGAAGATGAAATAAAAGAACTATTATTATTGGAATCTATAGGTTCTTACCTTCAATATCCTCATGGACAACATCTTCCTTTTCATATTTAGATTATGCTGAGCATTCTTCTTCCTCCTTGTACTTCATTTCCATGCATGTTGTAACACAATCTTAGTTAGTGTTGCAATGTTTTACTCCAACCAAGTGATTTTGGATTGAGAGTCTCTTGAGCCTTTTTCTTCAAGCGATGACCCCACCATATTTGGTTTTCCACTACTTTTTATTCTTGACATCAATGTCTCACCCATGGTTGTGAGACTTGAACTTGAAAAACTTTCTACCAACTTGGGACTCTATTACCTTCTAGACCTACACTAAAAGATATTCAAGTCCTTGCACAAAGTGAAACCCTGGAGGCACTTAGGAAGGTTGTCCATTGTCACCACAACAACTCTTCCTCTTGCTTTAAGTCAATTCTCCTTTGGCACAAAGAGGGAACCCCTAGAGAAGGTGTTTATGATATATTTTACAAATAAAAGGATGGTGGATTGCCAAGACCAGTGCCTATCCAATGGGCGATGGAGTTAGGATCAACAATCAAAATGGTTTGAATTTGTATGAAGGAAGGTGTATCTAGGTTGTTATAAGCATGCTCTAACCAACCACATGGATTTACTTCAATATGTAGAAAAATAAATTATGCTCTTCCAAATATGCTTCTCACAACAAATATAATATCAACAAGTAATAACATGTAACCATGCATAATTAAAGGACAACCCTATATGAAACCATCAATGAAGTAGAAAAAACTAGGGAGCCTTTTTTATAGAATGGACTAACAACAATACATGATTCTTCAAGTGTGATTTCACCCAAAAGATTAAAAGGGCCTAAATGTGCCACACTTAACCTTCAACCCTAGCTAGGGTATCTCTCAATTAGAGTGAAAAACCCTAATCAAGACTTTACAACAAAATATATTATTCAATATACACAACGATTACAACAAGACAAAGGGAGGGTTTCACTTTAGCCCTAACTTCCTCTTATTGGAGCCAAAACAGACCTTCTATAAAGATTATTCCAACAAATTTTTACAAGTAATTTCCATCCATCAAATTGATCTAAGAAGACAAAAGAAAAATGAAGAACCTCACATTAAAATGCCCCTTAAATTCTTCTTCCTGATAGATTTGCAACTAAGCTTGGAGGGGATCTCGCACAAATCCAACCATTCCTTTTGCAAATGAAACTCTCCTCTATTTATAACTTTCATATCACACCCTATTCAATAAAATAATAATAAGTTAGAGTGAAAACCCTAGAAGTAGGGAGATGCTCTTTATATTACTTTTGAGGGTTTGACTCCACCACAAATTTACATGTGTCAATCTCTTCTTTGAGTTACGTCCATCAAATTTGTGAATCATATCATGAACCATGTGAAATTCCTCATTATAACTCTTTAAATTTCATCTTGAGTGAGACATTACTCTTTTAGGGGCTAGATCCATGGTTAAGTAACCAAAAGATTCCTCTTTTTATCCTTAGAGTGGAGTGCTCGTCTTTAAGTGACCTTCCTTGACCATGGAACGACTTCTACCACCACGTGGCACCACTTTGAGCTAAGGCATTCCACTTCTAACCTTTTCTTTTTCCACATATCATCCTATGGGGTTCCTCCATGTGGGATGTTTTGTTGCTTTTTCCTTTGAATGCTTGCAAAGGGTCCATAATGCCATGTGGTACATCCTCATGTGAAGAGTTTACTTCCAACTATATAGAATAAGCCTCAAACAATGTATCATTGCCCCCAAATACCTAAAAAGGTGAAATATGTCTCCAAAATGGGTGGAAACTATTCCATTAGGTCTTCTTCTTGTCTTCAACATGCTTTAACCATATAATTGAAGCGAGAATTCAACCTTTGATGCTAAATACTACCTTTTTCTACCTTGTGTTATGCTTTGGAGCCCAAGTAAGGTAGGGAATTCCTATTCTAAGGCTCCCTTCCTACTCTTATTGTCAATAAATGTGGTTCCAAAAAAGTCTCCATCAAGTTGTATTTGCTACTAAACTCCAAGGATCTTTTGTTCTTCTTGGAAAGAGAAGAAGGGCACATGAAAATGCAAAATGAACCATGTGTTTTCAAGGGGGATAACATACTTGAAAAAACTCGACGACTTGACAAAATTTGATTCAAGACTCAATGAAACTAGATAAATAGAAAAAAAAGCTCATAATACCATAAATTTTCTTTAAAAAAATAATAACATACCATGCATAAAATCTATAATACAATATTGAAATGAGCCATGTTCTAAGAAAGTGTTTGGATTTCTTATTTAGGCCATTCCTTGCCATTTTTAATGCAGGAAATACACAAAATAACATGAGTGAGAAGAGAGAATCCTAGTAAAGAATCCTTAAAATTACCCAACATGTTTTACAGAATCTTCAATTCCCAAATGAGAGAGAGAGAGAGAGAGAGAGAGAGAGAGAGAGAGAGAGAGAGAGAGAGAGAGAGAGAGAGGATCGAATAAATCCAACAACAAACACCACAACCTATAATGAGAGAGAGAGAGAGAGAGAGAGAGAGCAGAGTTGAGTAAACTCTTGGACAAGTGTGCTCTAGTTGTAATAGAGGTGTACTATAGAGAGATATGCCAAACACAAGGGTAATGCCAAGCTTGAAAAAGAATACAAGATTTGTATGCCTGTAGGCCAAAAAAAATCAATCTCTAAATTAAAAAAGTATCAAACAAATGAGTCATGAGGTGTGTATTTATACACAACTTATGAGGTGGGGCACCTTCCCTTATGAGGGGATTATTGACCTGCATAACTTCCTAGGTTGACCTTGGCCACCTGGAATAATATAAACTAAAGTTGACTATTTTGGCTATAAAACTATAATCTATTAATACAATAATGGGAGTGCTTACCCACAACAACAAATAACCAAAGTGAAGATTACCATCATTTCAACACCCCCTTTAATTTGAGCATTGTAATGTTCCCAACCACCCAGGTTGGGCCATGCCACACAAAACACTCACAATTACATCTTTGATACCACTTTGTAGCATCCCCATCTCCTTGTTGGACAATGCCGCATCCAAATTCTGAATTTTGATACCGTTAATTTTACTGTTATGTTTTGCATATGAACAGAGTTAAGAGGAATAACAATAATAATTTATAAACACAATTATCACAGAGATTCCATAACATAAAAACCATAATTATACACACAGTAAATAAAATAAGCTCATGAAAGACACGTATCTCATGAAATAAACACCAACTACATGCAGACCTTCCACGTCCCTCCCAACCATAGACCACACTGCTCATAATATCAACAGTGGGTCACCCCCGAGCTAGGGATAAACTCTACTAGGGAAATGAGAGGCCTAAGCCAGTCTAAGGTATAATAATTTGCAGAATCACTAAGTCCAAGTGCCCAACTACTGCAACTAACCTATAGTCTCTCACTCCCTACATGCTTATCCCACCCCAGGAAGTATGCCCCTTCTCTACTCAATAGTCCCCCGGCTACCCCACTTTCCTTTCCAGGGCTTCAACAACAGGCCGAACAGGAAGTCTCAGAGCCCTGTAGCTATTGCCCAATGCACCATGAAACAATTCCGAGTAGTTTCTCACCCAGAGAAAACTACTCACGGGCATGGCAATCCGCTTCTTCGACATACAGGCCTGACAACCCACCTCTTCAACATACGGGGTTGACAACAAGCCTCTTCGAATTACGGGAACGACAACCTGCCTCTTCAACATACGGGCCTGACAATACGCCTCGTCAACCTGCAACAATACTAGGTATCAGTACCGATGGTAGCATGGAGGAGTGAAAGGTAAGAGTGATGAATGGATGATAGCCAAAAGATGGGGAATTACACTGTATCCCCAAATATATATGCATGTGTCCTTTAAGACACATGGCACCCAAGGGACTGTTGGATTACTGAGAGGGGGGCTGAATTAGTAATAGAGCAATCTAATCCTTTTTAACCATACAATGCAAGTGTTATATCAATGTAAACAATGAACAAATGAACAATCATACACATACACAGCACACCAGTGTTTTTACATGGAAACCCAAAGCGGGAGAAAACCACATAATGTTTTTTCTTATATGTCTTGAAGAATTACATTCATTGGAAGCACCAACTTCCTTTGTTTTCCAGCTGCAACTGGAAGGAGGCTCCAACCCCCTAGTTTCTCAGGCTACAAACTGAGGGAAGCTCCAACTCCCCAATTCTCTGGCTACAACTAGAAGGAGGCTACAACTCCCTATGTTCTCCGGATACAACTGGAAAGTGGCTACAACCACCTGTCCTTGCCCCGTCCAACTGCCTTGACGTATAAGTAGAATGATGGAACCATTGTCACACTATCACTATGAGATATATTGTTGTAAACCTGTACCAATAAACCTGCACCAAACAACCTGTACAAATAACTTGAACCATGTATCAACCATGCATCAACTTGTACCTCAACCTGTAATCAACCTGTACCATAAACAAGTGCATCAACCATACACCAACCTGTACCAAACAATCTATAATCAACTTGTACCATAAACAAGTGCATCAATCATGCACCAACATGTACCTCAACCTACAAACCTTCCTTAACTTTAACAACAAAAGACATTTTCATCGAATTTTACTTTAGTCTCACATGACTAGTTTTGGATTAGTCAACTACCCTAACTTGAAATAATCATAACTATGTACCTGTAATGAATAAAAATCTGAAAATAGTACACAATGTTCTTTAGTGCATTTTATGCAATTCTCCCAGGCGTCACTACTTGGAACCTCTCAGAAAAGGAGTTATAGCGAAAATGACATACCTTGTTGAATTCTGACTTTATTCTAGAGAGCGAACTTGTAGAGCGTGCCCTGCACAGAATATTTGTTGTATGGATCTGAAATTGTACACAGAATACTATAGACTGTACTCTAACCAACACATTTGGTTTTATTGAATTTGGATCTGTTATGAAGAAGTTATGACGTTTTTACCCGAAACACCTATTTTAAACTAGTTTCAGGATTAGCCACAAACCCTATTTTCCATGGAGTGTAACTCCAAAACTACAACGACCCACAAACTGAAATTCATACCACAATACTTGGATATGTTTTCTCAATGACCTCCCAATTTCAAGGTGTGAATCATTCTAGAAAAAAAAAATTATTGTGAAAATGGTGAGATGACCTATAAATAACATACATTAGAAAGCATCATCAAAATAGTTTATTCTCCCTTGAATTTCGGCCTTATTTACTTCACCTTCCCTCTGAAATTCAGCTTAGATGTCCTTTGGTTACCTCAATCACTAGTAGATATTCAATATGCTCAAGTGTGATTAAAATGAGAGAGCCTTGTCTCTTATTTATACTCTCCAACTAGCTTCCTTAGAAGCATCTTCTAGGCCACTTTGTCCACATAGTCACCTATGTCCAACTTTGCCCAATTTGCCACTTGTCCATGTATCCAATAGCCACTTGACCACTTAACCCATTTTCCTCATTTTAGGGTTAACCTTCTTATAACCACTTTCCATAATTAGAAAATTCTCCATTTACTTTATTATTTAAATAATCCTCCTTGACTTTGTCACTTCACTTTATTATTTAAATAATCCTCTTTAATTTTGTCACTTCACTTTATTATTTAAATAATCCTCTTTGACTTTGTCACTTCACTTTATTATTTAAATAATCCTCTTTGACTTTGTCATTTTGACTTCTTTGACCTTTTGGGGTTTCAAGCCAATCATATGAGGGTCCTTCAA
This sequence comes from Picea glauca, assembly GCA_000966675.3. Classification (NCBI taxonomy): domain Eukaryota; kingdom Viridiplantae; phylum Streptophyta; class Pinopsida; order Pinales; family Pinaceae; genus Picea; species Picea glauca. The sequence goes on from JZKD02S1675624.1 coordinate 88,451, forward strand.
CTTCGTAAGGCCATAAATCTTAAACCGTGAGGAGTTATGTGACATTCCACATACCATCGGAAATGGCATGACATGTACTATCCATATAGAATAGTCTTACCTACAAATATATCAAAATTCATACCATTATACATCAAACAAACTTGGGTCCATTACCCAAACCTTTGTGCTATCGAAATTCGCTACCGGACTTTCTTCAAGGGTTGACATCAATGACAACCAACCCAATTAATCAACAGGGACTCCCTTGTCCCTACTTTAGAATATTATGATATATTTATACCCATAACTTTAGCTTTAAGGAATATTAATATAATATTCTATTGATATTAAAACATATTTACATTTACAATTGGGGATCGACCTAGGGTATTACAAGCACAAGGCCATGGAGAAAGATGATAACGTACAAAAAGAGTGGGCATACCCAAATCAATAGAGAGGAAACCATATTTGTAATAAAAGACAATGGATTTGTGATGATCCAACTTAATACAAATGTGGAAGGGTTTATGGATACCTAACCATCATCAACATAGAACTGCTCCATTATTGAAGAAATGCCACCACTGAATTGCTCATCATCTAGGGTAATATGATCATGATCTATCCATTTGATAAAGAAGTGTTTCAAAGAGGCATAAGTACAAGAGAGAGAATGTCTGAAGGTGAGTGGGATACCCAACTCAATGGAGAGTTAATTGTAGTTAGAATAAGAGAGAGTAGGGTTTTCATGACCCAACTCAATACAAAAGTGGACCCATTAATTCGCTAGAAGAATGTTTCCACCAAACTACTCATCATCTAGGAGATTATGATATTGAATCACCCATCCAAGAAAGACATGCTAGAAGAAACATCATGTATATGAATCAACTCTAAGTTGCCCATCCCTTAAAGGAAATTTATCATTGAATTGCTTGTCCACTAAAAGAATGATGCCAATGAACTACTCATTTATAGGAAAATACTATAAATGACACAGTCATCCAATGGAGGAGGGATGGAAGACACATCCCAACCATATTTCACATTTACTCGAAGAATAGTTCCATTGATATATCGATTTGAAGAACTGTAGAAAGGAACATCACGTAAGATAGAAGAGATTGGAGTATCCAACTCTAGCAAGATTAATCATAACTAAAATGAGATGAGAAAGACCCAAATCCATATATGTAAAGAGCTTGAATACAATTGAGAATGATAAAACATGACAAGAGAGTGGGTATGTGAATACATAACATAGATACACCTAAGAGAGCATACCTAAGAAGAAAGCTCGAATATCATCTGAGAGCTTGAACACAATTGAGAGAACTAAAATACCATAGGGGTGGGGGTGTGTGAATATGCAACATAGATGCACTTCAAAGTGTGTAGCAAAAGGAATCTCAATTACAAGATGGGAGTGCGTTTATAAATACATAGTTCTACACAAAAAATGGTTGTGACCATAATATAGAAGATAGTGGGTGTGTGAGTACCCAACTCAAATAAAACTAGGAGCAAATGCCACTAATAAACAAGTGAGAGTTGGTGTCTGGGTAATCAACTTGAAAACATGGTTGACCATAATTGAAAAGAAGTGACAGGGTTAATGAATATCCATATCGACATAGGATTTACTCTATGCACAATATCCTCCTTGAAGATGGACATGTGACCAAGAAGAGAAATCATTAGATCACACCTCCCCCCCTTAATGTTGAACGTAGTCCATTTGAAGATAGAACCTCCCCAAAACACCATAGTACTAGTACCAACATGGTTCCACAACCTAGAAAAGGTGGCCTCTTGTTGAAGTCTGAAAGAAAGAGCAATTGAAGTATGTTGTTCGATTAAAGGAGCAAACAAGATCACAACCTATTGATGAGACTGAAGTTTCCAACGATAATGCACCCATGAGTGACCAAGATCACAATGATCAAGCATAAAATCCATGATGTGATTCATTGAAATGTGCTACATATGGTATAAACCACAATTCTAAATATCATAGTGTGGTTCACCAAGGTCCACACAAACAAACTGATTTACTGAAAAAAGTTGAGAACCATCCATAGAGTCATCAAGAGAATAAAATGGGACAAAACCTATGGACTTGTGAGTGGAATTTGCATCAAAGGAGTTGATAGGAGAGTCCCTTCAAAAACTAGTGTCCATACACTTGTTAGAGGTAGTATGAATCACTTCTAGTAGTTGAGGAGTATGCCTCACATTACCAACTACATCATCCATGAAAAAGGTACCAACCCCTGGAGGATGGAGTCAATACCTAGAACATCATCATCTAAAATTGGTATAGCCCGATCCACAAATCACATAGCCATATTTGTAGAAAAAATATAGTCTATTTGGTCCAATGAAAATAAGTTTTTAGGAAGGTTTCAAGAAAACTCATTGAAGGGGCCAAGAAGGGTTTTGAAAACCCCTTTAATAAAAGATGATTCAAAAACCCTAATTTTTCAACCCTTGGGGCAACTACTACTAGCCAATAGTCTCATAGTTCAATTGAATAACCCATATGATTTTGCTGCCAAGAAATTCTCTGGATCAAGCATAAGAGTTACCCCCCCAGCCCTAAAAAAGAAACAATCCTTAAAACCCTTCAAATTTCCCACCAAAGTTTTTAGATTTGTTCAGATTAGAGGTTGAAAAAGAGCTTTGGTACAAAACCTACCATTCATGGAAAATTTTAATCTTAAAGTGTATAAACCTTGGAAAATCTTAGTAGTCCTTAATATGCAAACTATAAAATGTTTGGCTATATTTTTGTTAAAATATTCAAATTTCTAAAGATTTTATATAGTTTCAATAAAATTTTGGTGATTTTGTTAAGGTTATATAATTTTATCCTATAGAATTTGCGTGAATTATTTTTAGAAAAAACGGAAATTGACTATCTTTTTTTGAGAAAAAGCATGGAAAATTAGCTAAATTTAGCCCCTAAAATTTTCCATGCTACCAACGTGAACATCAACAAAAAAACCTCGAAACATCCACTAAAGAGGGTTGAAAAGAACCCTCGAAAAGAATTGTCCAAAAAAATAACTAGTACATCAACTTGTAAGTGCTTCCAACCAGCCAAAAATCTTTTGGATTAGTAGAAAACAGGTCTGAAATAAAGCAACAAGAAAATCCCTAATGTTGGGCATTCAAAATTATGCATAAATTCTCCAAATCAATGCAGAAAAGGGGGCCAAAACATCCCTAAATTGGGTTCCCTTCTATAGAAAATAGTTACACCAAAAAATATCCCCAAAACTCCATAGGTTAGGTACAATCTTCCATTGTAAATTCTGATACAACCGAGAAAAAACCCTAAAATCTACAATAACCAGAGAAGATAATATCCCTATAGAAACTTTCACCTTAGAAAGGGAAATGCCTTAGTATATGTAATCTAAATAGAGCAATCAACCTTAAAAATCTTTGAATTAGGGTTTTCTTCTTTATATGAAGTCTGAAAATTAAAAAAAACCAATATAAACGACTAAGGAAATAACCCTAGCACTGATACTATGTTGAAATCATAAAATTGAGAAAAAGATCCAATAAATCTACTAGAAGGATCCAATCCATCTAGCTTAGAACTTACAATAAAACAGAAAACATTGCTAATTAAACCCTTTAACAAGTGAACTAGTAAATATATACTATAAAAATATAAAAAAATATGCCAAACACAAGTGTAATTTCAATCTTAATAAAATCACAAAACTTATAATAGATTATTATAAGAGTCAATTTATTTATAGATTTAAATATCCCATACACACATCAGATATTGTATAACCATATCACATAATTATAAATATCCAATATACACTTCACATGCTCTAGAACGATATCACATAATTATAACGATATCACATAATTATAGGGAAATAAGTTTACTTACAGTGATTAATAGAAGTATAAATATGTTCAAATTATACTGTCACACTTTTTAGAAGTAGTGGATTGAAAGTTTTTAAATGCCACCAAAAAATTATTTTATATGGATTGAAAGTTTTTAAATGCCATTTTCAAAAAGTTATTTTATATGTTATTTTATAATGAAGTGTTAAGTGTTTTTAGAGATGTTATATTATGTGAATTTTATATTTATATTTAATATAATTTAAAGTGAATTTAGTAGTTAAAACAAGTGTTTTCTTATAAAAGATCACAATTTTAAATCCAAAAAAAATAGAATAAAATAATGTTAAATCATTTACTTTGTTAACCTACTACTTGAAAAACTAAACCCACTGCAATATAGCAGATTATTAAATTCTTGAATCTAATAATCTTTAAATAAGATAAGTGAGGCATAGCCTTATCTTCAAGATGGAAAAAAATGAGATACCTTTGGCCTAAGGGCTGACATATAAACTGGTGGATGGCTGGTCTAGATTGGCCAGTATAATGAAAATAACAAAAAAATATTAAACAAAATATTGAGAAATTAAACTGAAGGGTAGTTAGCCACTCCATACAACACCTGTTGGTAATGTTCTTGCGGTTCAGTGAGATCCAGTCCCTTTGATTATTTTTTTTTTTTCAGATTAGTGATCTTGTGATCCAGGGCTTTGATTTGCAGTTGTATGTATTCCATTTGCAACACTAGTTCACTGTAAGCCGCCTTTCCTTGATTGAAAAGTATATTAAGTAAGTATCATCTTGTTAAATGTGATGTCATCATAGATCATTGCATTTGTGATTTCTCAGAGCATAAGTTTGTTTTTATCAATTATATATTTTGTTAAAGCAAACACATGTATGTGGTTGATTATTTATATTACTTATTGAAAAATAAGTATTTTTCAAATTTAAATTGAATTTTCTTTTTTTTTATAAAAGATTTATTAAGCACCACTTTTATATAAGAAGAATTTCCAAAAAAACAATTAACCATGTTATTGAAATTCTAGGATGTGATGAACGTGTGGTACGTTGAACTTTCTTATGGGGCTCGTTTGCTGACATATATTCTCATCTTAGGTAAATTCTCATGCATATGAAATTGAAGGTTCATCTTCCATTATATTTTTTGAAATGGTAGTTATAATAGTTTTTTTTTTTAATAATATATTTATATAGTTTTTTTAAGATTAATATAGTGTAAGTATTTGCTTAAAAATTGTATAACATTTTTTTTTAAGATATTTATGTCTTATGTTATATGTTTGTTAGGTGTTGTCGTCCTTGTAGTGTATTGTATTTTTAAAGTTATGGGGCATTTAGACCGACCAGTAGAAGAAACAGAAATTGTTGAAGAAACAGAAAGGGCACCTTTATTACCTCCCAAAGAATCAGGAAGTCAATCCTCTACTTATGGAACACTTGAGCAAGACCAAGAATCGGGATTAAGTTCTTCTGCAGAGGATTTATATGATGGAAAAATCTGCATTATTTGTTATGATGAACCACGAAACTGCTTTTTCATTCCATGTGGACACTGTGCAACATGCTATACTTGTGCTCAAAGGTATGTCTACTTGATTACATGATTGTTTTACTTATGGATTATGTTGTTTAAATTATGAGATTTATATCATTGCATTTATTACGAAATGAGCTAGATAACTAAATGTTGAAACTATAGATAGGGTTAGTCACATAATTGAGTGTAATAACACAATCTTATATTATGAAATACTTCATGTCATTATAATGTGACTGACCTCTCTTAAATAGAGCTTGAGAGGTGATATTTGTCCAAAACCTTAAAAGTTGATAATGGCCAAAAAAATCTCTCTTTTGGCCTAAGTCACTAAGGTGACTGTATTACACATTTAAGCCTTACATTCTAACACTCTCAAGGCTTGCAATACTAAAACCAAAACTTATTGAAAATGAAATACACTTTGAATGCAAACACATTTACTGAAAACTAAAATAATAGAATCAAACATTCTTTAGATGCTTCTTCTTTGAAAACTATGCTTGAACTAGCAATACTCCTTCAAGAATCTCCCTATTCCTTTAAAAGGTATAGTCTCTCAATTGTAATCCAAGTTCCCAACATCAATGGACATCATTTGCACATGAAATTTCTCTTAACCGTCGTAAAGGTATGATACTAAATTTCCAAATCCCATATCTCTCTTGAATTATAGAACAACAATCCCCACATGCATGTCTCATAACCCTAATGAGATATAGTTTCTCCAATCCACAAGTATCCCAAACTATTGAAAAATTGTCTATCCTCCCCTACACCGCTCCCTATATTGAAAGTGTGGGCTTAAAATGAGAACAATTCTAGTTCTTTAGTAGGGTCATCACCATTGTCGTTGTCCAATGGAACTCCAACAATGAATACGATTTTTAATTCTTTAAGCTTTCCTTTGAGAAGGCCCTAACAACGAATACATTTTTTTATTCTTTAAGCTTTCCTTTGAGATGGCCATTGGCATGGGTTTTGCAGTTAATTGTTGTATGAATTATTTTTCCATAGTAGTAACACTCAATCTCATTATTACCTCACATTCTCTTTCACATCCTTTTATTTGAGTATAGTGTTGTCTTTGACTAAGAGTCTCCTTTTGAATCTCCTGTAGTTGCTCCCTTTTCTTCAACTAAGAGAGATGAGATCATGTCTTCTAGAGTGTGTGAAGACATTTAACTGAGAGTAAAAATGACATTGTTGTATTGAGAAGGAAAATTGTTTAACAAAATGGATTTGACATCCTCTTCCTCTACCGCAACTTTGATTTCATCTAGTTGTCTGATGTGAGATCTAATATTGATTATGTGGCCAGACATAGTGACTTTGATAGATATCTTGAATATGAATCACTGTAGTTTTAGAGAAAACTTTGCATTCACTGTTTTTTCTCCAAACAACTTTTTCAAATTACCCAAGATTTCCTTGGATGGATTTTTCTAGATCAACATGATGCAACTCAAAGTTTGAGAGTGAAAGACCAAAAATAGATTTGGATTTATCATCTCTACTTTGCCAATCCAGTAATTTATTTGGATATGTAGGTGGTTGTTTATCCCTTCTACTACTCCCCACATGTTTTTGTCCATCAAATGCATCTAAATTTTCATTCAAGTGTGGAAATTCAGAGCATTGAATTTTCTAGAGGTGTTTCCATTTTCAGAAAATTTTGTGTCTAAATTGTGTCGGTATTTTGGGAGAGAAATACCTCTATGAATGTTGTTTGATCCTATAAAGAATTCACCAAAAATGGAAAAATGATGTACAACAATGTACAATGGATAGGATGGATGGAGATTGTTGTACATTTTTTGTACATCAGTTGGTCCTTTATGTTAAAAAATGATTTTATGTTGGCTACCACAACACCGCATAAGACAACAACAACAAATTCCTTTTCATTTTTTGGTAGACCAGAAAAAATGATGTATTCAACATACATTTTGTAGGTTCATGATTCATGGGATTCATAAAGCTATGGTATGTTTCAGTGATCATATGGAGTCTTCAATCTGTCTCATATATCGGTTTGCATTTCTCTTAAACGACGAATGTAGTCCTCTTCACATATTAGGAAGAAAGATGATTCGTTGATTTCTCCCTTCTATGCAAATGGTGGGTAGGATGAAGATGGTAGAATCCAATCAAAATGCATGCTTATCTTCCATTGAACTGACTATTTTCCCCTCACAACTTGATCTCTATATAGGTCAGATAACAAACCTGCTCTGATATCATATTACAAAATGTGATAGATAACTAAATGTTGAAGCCCTACATAGGGTTAGTCACATAACTAAGAACAATAACACAATATTATATTATGAAAATACTTTAGAAAATTGCAATTAGGTTCACATCTCTTATATAGAGTTTGAGAGGTGATATTTGTCTAAAACCCTAAAATCTAGCAATAATTGGAAACCCTATATTTTAGCCTAAGTCACTAAGGTAAATTTATTACACATGTAAGCCTTATATTCTACCAACATTGAGAAAAGAAAGGTGATTTTACAATCCCCAGCAGTAGAGATTTCCATGTAGGTGGATAAGCTAATAAATAAAAATAGAAAAAATTTGGCATCCCTCTAATACTTCTTTGTTTTAAAAAACTAGCACAATAAAATAAACTAACATAGATCCATCTTAACATTAGAGATTTTAAGCGCATAGAGGTTTGCATCTAATTTTATGTTATCCTTCTTAGTGCCTAGTAGATTCAAGGTTAAGATGGATCTATCCTAGTCTATTATTCTTACAACAATACAAAATATCACAATGGGGATATCTTGTCTTACTAGCATAGATCTATCTTAACCCTATATTTATCAAGTGACAAGAGGGATCAAATCTTTCAAGGTGCAAACTTCAATGTACTCAAAGTCTTTGAGGGTGCAAAAACTTAAGGTTTGCATCTCGATAGGTAAATCCTTCTCTATAGTTGAAAGAATAGGGCTTAAGATTGGCCTATGTTAGTTTATTTTGTATTTTTTTCTTTTGTGAAAATGAAACATTGGATATCATTTTTTTTACATTTCATTTTATTATTATTACCCACATATGGTGTATCTACATAAAGATCTTTGTGATACTAAAACTATAGAGTGCATCTCGATGCAATTAATATTCATGCCTTATAAGAATCTACTAAGTGTTGCACCATATGAATAATATGTTCAAATGTCAATACCACCTTTTGTCAAATCTAAGACTCCCAAACATATTCAACATAATTAGAAATAACATATATTCATTTTAATCATGTATTTGTTAAGTATTGAAAGAGACCGAAAAAAACCCTAATGAGGGAGAGTGCAGTGGGGTGGGGGGTGATATTAGGGAAACACATATTTAAGTTTTCCCTAATATCACTCCGCACCCCACCCCACCCCACCCCACCCCACCCTCACGGGGTTTGATACTACGAAAAACATATTTAAGTTTTCCCTTATATCACCCCACTCACATGAGGGTGGGAGAGTACAAACTTCTCCATTTTAAAATATTAAAATTAAAATAAATCTATATTAATTTGTTATTTATTTTATTTTATTTTGGGAAGAGGAGGCTTCCAAAAATTGCTTCAAAAATTCTTCCAAAACCACCTTCGACTCAAGCAGGGATGGCATACAGATGTCTAGTCTTGACTAAACCATTGGGGAATAAGGGCATAGATCATACTGAAAAATGAAGATAATATTAAAAATATTATTACAACTAAATTTACGAATAAATTGTGGTGCAATAAAGAGTTAGAGGGAAAAATAAAATTAAGATATTATAAGAGGGTGATCAACCCTAATCTAGAAGATCAAAATTATATCTCTATTTTGATTATAGTGTAAAGAAGAAAATCAACATTGCTAAAATAAGAACAAATTCTCATGAGCTCCAAAAGTGAAACTGGGCATTGGACAATTCCCAAAACATTGTGGGATGAAATACTTTGTATCTTTGTGATACTAAGAGGGTTGAAGATGAAAATAACTTTCTTTCATAATGTCCAACATACATCCAGATTAGATCTCAATTTCAAAGATTCATCACAATACCAACCTTCCTAACCTTTTAACTCAACCAAAGTATGATAACCTTCTAACTCAACAAAATTATGGTGATCTTGGAACACTTCTCTTAATGCCTTTTTAACACAAAAATAAAATTTAAAAAAAATCCAAATAATCCCTTACCTTCTTAAGATCCAATAAACCAAATTTAATTTAAATAAACATTAATCATCATTATACTATAATAATTGATTTGTTTTTATATTAAACATTAAAAACATTCCATTATAGTTTATGAAAATATTTTTCTAACACATTTGTTCTACCCACATTATAAAGCATATATTCTACCTAAATAAAGCATATATTCTACCTAAATTATAAAGGAATGGAATTTCACTTTAAATACCCACTTATTTCCCAATTATAAAGCAATGGAATTTCACTTTGTTCTTTGCAAATTATTCAGTATTCCTCTCAAAGATTTATTTTTCATGACATTGCCATTTTGCATTACAGGATAGAGTTGGATGAAGGTAAAGCATGCCCAATATGTCGACAAGGAATTGTTAAGGTGAAACGATTGTTCAATGCATGACAAGGGGTGTACTCTTCCAAAGGTTCTTATAAAAGCCTTATTTTCTGTTCATATTCAATATTTGTTGTAAAAACAGTGGACATCTCTTAACCAAGGATTTATTTATTTGTCCATGGATATAATGTAGATGAATTTTCAGTGGCTCTAACTTGTGAGTTGTATATTAAACTAAAACACGTTTTCAATGGCTCTAACTTATGTAGATGCCTTTTAAATGGCTCTAACTTAGAGGTTGTGAAGTGATCTAAGTAAAAAGAGGAGGAGAACCTCAAGGAGATGGGTTTTGGTCCACAATTCAAATGTGTGTTTATGTAAGTATTGTTATGGGTTCCTTATATTTTTAATTATTTTTACATGTTTAGTCATTATGTTTGAATGTTTTCATGATAATTTTAGAATACTCGACACATATTATTTAACATAAATTTAAAGAGAATATGGAATGGACTTTAATACATTAGTGTATGTATAATTATTCTCTTCATATGTTTTATAAATATTTTAATTGTTAAATAAAACTTTTATAAAAAGGTTTGAAGCCATTACAATAATATACTTATTAAAAGCTTAACATATCACTTAAAAAAAATAATGTAATATTATGAAATAATACCTTAAATATTGTTATGTATTTCTCAAAACATCTTCCAAAAATAGATTATTAAAATTTTATTGGAATTAAAATATATATATATACCAAAATAATCAAAAAGAAAAATAACCAAGCCCATTTGGAAATGAGTTCTACACACAACATAAATTACAAAATTGTTTCTTATCTTTTGTACTAAGATTACAACACACCTCACTCATGGTAAGATTAACGTAGAACATCGCAGATACCAAGGGACTATTAATGTAACTGTGAGTAAATTAGTAAAATTATATTATAAGTTATAATGAATTCAACTTTTCAAAGTTAACATATATATATATATATATATATATATATATACAATTTATTTATTAAAGTTAACTTCATTATCTTTCAATAAAAAAACAAAAAAATTAATTCATTACGCCGAAAAGTGTATACCTATTGGAGATGGACACAATTAATCATCTTTTAATCTAAAATTCTAATCTAATGGCTAACAATTGAAGATGTTGGCATATTCTTATTCATCTTCCCAAATCAATGAATGTGATTTACTCTTCATAACTTTCTTGTATTTTTAATGCATCAGTTAACTTGTTTACTTTTTAACATTTACCTAATCATATTGAGAAATTATTGTAGCACCATATGATTGCCACATTCAAATAATTAATCTTTAGTATTACCACATTTGGATTATTAACTGTCCAAACGTTTCATATTGGATGGCCAACCCAGCTGAGTGTTTCATTTTCTGCATTAGCAATGTGTCTTATAGATTGGAGCAACAACACCTGGGCTGGCTGCAACAACACCTGGGCTGGCTCTGGGCAAAAGATGAAAGTTGAAGCGCTAAAGAAAGGTGGTTCGAAGATGTAGAAAGAACCCATGTGGTGTCTGTCGATGAACCATTCTAAAGATTTACAACCCCCTGGAGCGCAACAAATACGGAACAACGAACTAAACAACTTTCCTATCTATGGGAGGGAGGGAAGTGGGTGATTCCGTGGAGTGTTTCATCCCTAGCCCAGATTACAGACGCGATATCAAGCTCCAAAGAGATATCAAGCTCTTGTCTTCTTCGTCTTCGTCTTTTTGGGTTTCCATAAATATCAAGCTCGAGGCCGAAGGCATAGAAAGGCATTCCTCTACCTGTGTAGCCCCTGGTGGAGACCACGATGTTACATTAGCTATTATAGCCTTTCGACGTTTATTAGTCATAAATTATGACTTTTCTAGTTATATTATAGATGAGAAGTTAAATTTATTATAACTTATAGTATAATTTTACTAATTTACTCACAGTTACATTAATATATACTTTTTGAACAATAAATTCAATTTTAAATTTTCTTTAAATTAATTAATATAATTTTCAGATTTACAATGAGATATGGACGTGAAACTTTATAACAAAAGAGAATGAACCAAGTATCAAGTCATCACAACAATAACTTGCTTGCAACCTTAGGGTGATGTATAATTTAGCTAACACTACAATGTTTTTGGTGATTTACTACCTAACAAGCGTCCAAAGCCTATCTCTACCTTGATGCTCCATTTAAATAGACACTTTTGCAACCAATGCTATCAACTTGAATGTTTCAAGGTCCATAAGAATTGTCTTTCCAAATAACTATAACAACTTATATTATTGCGTCTGTGATAACATCTCAAGAAATATTTAAAAATACATATCTGTGAGTAAAATATATAATGTTTATGTGGAAGATGTTGAGTGCTATGTTGAATTTCTATTATACCATAGCTCCTAGTAAATATTTCCTTGGAAATGGTATACCCTCCAATTTATATGAACCTTGACATGACCACCCACTCTCACAATCACCCATTGACACACTATTATAACTGAAATTTGGCTTGCATGTCCCAAATATTTTTATTCTTCATATACACTATTAGGGGTCCATTTATAGTACAAAAATGTAGTAAATGTCCATGGAATTTGGGAATTTATTAGTTATCCTATGTTTATTTGATATGATTACTTATTCTCTCGAAAATGAATAGTGACGCTTATAATTGGATAGTGTTTGCGTTATTGATTGTGTGTTGTCATTGATGGCGACATGAATCAAACATGGACAGTCAAGAAATAACAAGGATATGCTTGATGAGTTGTATCAAAGGATAAGCTATAAGTCATGACAATGCTTTCATTGAATGATAATGGTGACATGGTAATGTGACTGATGATGTGGCAGTCTACGAGCATGCCATGTGTCATTATAAAGTGATGCCACATGTCAAATGGATTCAGAAGTTTTAGAAGCTAAAGTGGTTGATTCATGGTGTCCACATGCCAGTACAATAAAGTGCCATGTGTCTCTAGATAACATCAACATATGATACACCATTTTGAGAAGATGCACAAAGAGATATACGACTATAGTCATTTCGCACAAATCAAATAAACAATCGTGATTATTCCATGCAATGATATAGCAAGGAAACTTAATGGTTTGACTAAAGTATAAACTATGAGGCAGACACAAATTATTGGTACATTTCTATTAAATGTATTCTCAGGTTTGCTGGGTATCTTGCATGAAAAGGAGGATTCAATACTTGTTAAAAATGTGCAATGGGAAAAATTGATGCACAAGTATTATGAAACATAGTTGACCGCTATTTGAAGTTCGATGAGTTAGCGGGAGGTTTGTCAGAACCAACTAACAGGAGTTTAGATAGAGACCAAAGAGAGACAATTCTGAAGATTTCAATTAAAGTAGTGTCCAAGGAAGTAACTTAGTAAGATAATTCATAATATCTTATCTGAGGCATAATTACACAATGATATAATAAAATAAGAGGAAGATCACCTTGAGGCAGAAGTGATTTAGAAGATCTTAATTGAAGCAGATTCTAGAAAAGAGATAGATGAAGAGTCACATGTAGAAGTGACTTGGAAGACACTCAGTTTATTCAATTTGAGGAAGAGGTTAAAGAGAGACAATTAAGAATATTTTAATTGAAGTAGGCAATGAAGAGATATGCTCTATTAATGATGATAAGGTTGATGACAAAGAAGGAACATAAGAATTCCCTTTAACAAGTTATGATGGTGATAATGTCAATGGTGGATGTTTGGTGAGGAATCATCAATACCATCAAGTCACAAGTTGAGTCGATTCAAACAAAAATGAGGTCGACTATCTGGAAGTCGATATGGAAGTTGATCCAATGTCACTCAAAGACAAGTCGAACGACTGCAAGGCAAGTCGAGTCGAAGAGAAGTCGATCTACTGCGAGACGAGTTGAAGACAAGTCAACCGACTACAAGCCTGTAGATTGATGGAAGTTGGAAAATATGGATGAAGATGTTTTGAAAAGGAAAGACTAGAACTGAATGATAAAAAAGGAAGTAAGATTAGACGGTTCTAATACAATTCATGGCCATATGAAGACAGGGACCTAGTGAAAGGACTTTGAGGACTTGAATACATGAATTGACGATAAAGGCTAGATACAATCTATAATGGAGGTCGAAGCAACCAAAGGATGTAATTGAAGGAATTGCAGAGGAAGCTAATTCACAACAGAAGAATCTATAGAGAAGGATCAAGAAGGAATTCACACGAAGTAGTTGAAGACTGGAATAAGGATTTGATCCATAAATCTGATCAAATGAAATAGGGCTTGATAAAGAAAAGAAGGGCGGACACAAAATATACAGTATGATAAATTGAATTAAATATTAATGGAGAATATTAATATTAATATAAATGGATTAAATATTAATGGAGAATATTAATATTAATATATGACGATTAAATATTAATGGACAATATTAATATAAAAGTTAATGTTAATGGAGAATATTAATATTAATATATGGAGTATAAAACAAGAGGAAAAAGTTAAATGGAAATGGATTTTTAAGTAAAAAATAAATATGAAAGTAAAATAATGATAAAGGTAACTTTATGTAAAAAGTAAATTCAAAATAAAAAATAAAGTTACATGAAAAGGAGTATTAAAAGAAAGAAAGAAAAAAAATGGATTTACGTAAAAAGTTAAAAAGTTAAATGGTATTTTCCCTTGGTTTAAAAACCCATGTTATTTGTCCATGGTATTGTGAAACGTGAATTGAAAAGAGAGAATGGAGGATTAATTACTTTAATCGATGAATAAACATGATGTGAAGGATTATGAATAATAATAAAGGAAGAAAGTTATTGTTAAAAATAACATTATTATTACTTAAATAAAATGGTGCAATGTTTCATTATTAAAAGCCACATTGGTTCAAAGTCACACCCTTTAGAAGACTATATAAACAAATCTTGTGTTGGAAGAAGACGTATCTCGATGGAATATAAATAAAATGGATTGAATGAAAAGTCATTCTTTGTTAGGTTGGTGCCTATATACAAGCCGAGTCTTGTTATGAGGGTTCGATTCCTCACTTTTCAGTTGGATCTGAGAACTACATGCTGGGTCGTGTATCTGAGAGTTGGATCTCTCTTATTCGGTTGGTGTTGAATAGTTTGATGATTAGTATCATATGTAGTTATTCAAGTTTAATAAATATATGATATTTATTTTTCTTTATATAGTTTGTGTTTTTATAATTGTTATATATATTTATGAATAAGTAATTGAAATACATATATGTTATTCAATTAATTTAAGTAATCCGAGAAAGTGTGAGAATTGTCCAAAAGGTCAAGACACTCATTCACCCCCCTTTTCAGTGTCACTGTTTGTTTCAACAATTGGTATCAGAGCCAAGTTTTCTTCAAGAAAAACAGTCTAATCACTGGAAGGAAGATCCTCCTAAACACACAAATGGGTGTGCATGTGGCTCTCTCCACAAATGAAGCTCCCTTATTGGATGGAACTGACTACTCTTTATGGAGGGAAAGAATGAAATGGTATCTGAAGTCAAGAGGATTTGGTGTTTGGAACTTAGTAGTATGTAAGCCTTGATACTTAACTACCTCAAAGAACAGATCCAAAACTTCAAAAGAAGAAAAGAGAAACAATTCAATGACATTGAAATCAATCCAGAATGGATTGTTAGACCAAGTCGAAGAAAATATGGGACACTGCACCTCTACTAAAGTATTATGGCTCCAACTAGAGAATTCCTATCAGATTAAAGTACTAACACACAAGAAGACAACTCCATCAAGGAATTGATGCAATCCCAGTCATCAATGAAGAAGACAACTCCATCAAGGAATTGATGCAATCCCTAATCATCAATAAAGAAGACAACTTCGTCAAGGAATTGATGCAATCCCCAGTCATCATTGAAGAAGACACCTCCATCAAGGAATTGATGCATATCTCGGTGATCACTAAAGAAAAACTATTGAATATTAAGATTGATGTTATAGTTGCATTAGAACAGATTCGTATGGCACCAGAAAATAGTTTATATGTTAAAGTTCCTAGGGATGCTATTGACCATCTTGAATACACAGTTATGTGAAATCTAGAAGAGTTGGATAAACTTGAAAAGAAATATATGTTGCTACAACAACAGTTAAATCAATTTGAAAGAAATAACAATGAAGAGCATGAACAAAAGATTCAACTAGAAAACAAAGAAGAGGCGATCAAAATATTGAAAACTGAAGTTGTTGATCTAACAAAAGAAGCGAAAGAATTGAAGACATATAAAAATCCCAATAAATGCAAAGAAGTATTAGAAGAAACAAAATAAATGGTCATTATTCTAAAGACTCAACTTGAGTAAGCTAAGGAAATTAAAGAATCCCTGGAGATCCAGTTGACTAAAAAGTAAGAATCATGTCACATGTTGGAATTGGAATTTGTCAACCTCAAAAAGAAGAATGAAAAGACAAATGCAACTCTCAAATTCCAGAACAACTTAGCTATCTTGGATAGGATCTGGAACAACCAAAGACTAACCAATGAAAAAAATGGTCTTGGGTACAATAAGAAAGAAGAAGGTGGCAAATGAGCCCCCATTCACAAACATGAGGAAGGCTCATCCTCCTGAAAGGGAAAAAGTATAGTCACAGACCAAATACAAGATCATAACTCTATTAAGTAATGAAGCTATGAAATTCAAAACCAAGAAGCATATCAAAAGACATACTTCTCATATCAAAACAGAATTGAGTATGGAAAACACCTTCAATGGTTATTTCTTTTCCTGTCATAACTTTGGTCATAAAGCATTGGAATGCCTGTGTATTGAAAGGAGCAATTCAAGAAGGTACAATAACTTAATGAGATGTTGGAAATGAAATTATGTTGGGCACACATCAAAGTTTTTTCATACAATGAGATGCTACAATTGTGATAGGTTTGGTCACAAATCCCAACACTGTAGGAAATCGAGAAGCCAACCCACAAGGAATAATCCATACAATTCAGGAAGAAAATCTAATGAAGTTTGGAAGAAAATAGGATATGACAAATCTCAAAGGACAAATTTAGAAAGGAAATGTCCAACAAGCAGAGTGCCTCATGGAAAGATTTAGAGAAAGAAATCAGAACACAACTACAAAGATTCATAAAAGACAAAGCTCCAAGTAAATGAAGATGTTTATCTTCCTACCATGCCTCTCCCAGATGCATAAAAGGATCCAAAACACTTCTTGAAGAATTCATAAAAGAAAAAAAAAGGAGGGTCTCTCGATGAGGAATGAAAAATCACATCAAATGAAGAATTTGAAAGCAATAGAGGAGTTCAAAATATATAAAGATAGAGAATGAAAAGGGAAAATTGATTAAAAACAAAGAGCAACAAGATCTCTTGGTATCAAAGAACTTAAATTGGTAACATACCTTAACAATTGGTTGTAGAATGGAAATTAAATCAATTGGTATCAATCAATTAGTAATGATCAATTGGTGTCACTGTAAATGATCGATTGGTATTCTTGTGAAAGATCAGAATATCAAGAAGAATAAATAGGAAGATCAAGAAGATCAATAAGATTCACACCCTTGTCCTTTATGGAAAAAGGGGAAGACAATAAAACCCTATGAAGCAGTAAAAACTCAGAGGGAGTGTTCAATTTGGTCATCAAATGAGGAAGTCATTGGATTAGGTTCCAAAGACTTGATCACTACAAAAGTTTGTATCAAAGAAGACTACCTATTTGAACACAAAATCCCAAGAGACCAAGATAGCGGTTGGTACATTCACAAGGGGATAGAAGTAGTAAGAGTTCCACTCTTTGTCATTGATGTCAAAGGGGGAGAGAAGCAGTAAAATAAATTTGGTATTAGTAAAAACAAACTCAATTCCCCAATTTGAAGATGAGATCAGTGATAGGGGGAGCAAAGGTACAAACTCATTTTTTTTACATATATGTTTCCCTCAATGCCAAAGGGGGAGATTGTTGGCATTATTGATTGTGTGTTTTCATTGATGGAAACATGAATCAAACATGGACAGTAAAAAAATAACAAGGATAAGTTTGATGAGTGGTATCAAAGGATAAACTATAAGTCATGACAATGTTGTCATTAAATGATAATGGTGACATGAAAATTTGAATGATGATGTGCCAGTCTATGAGCATGCCACGTGTCATCCTAAAGTGATGCCACATGTCAAATGGATTCAGACGTTTTAGAAGATGAAGTGGCTGATTCGTGGTGTCCACGTGTCAATACGATAGAGTGCCATGTGTCTCTAGATAATGTCAGCATATGATACACCATTTGGAGAAGATGCATGAAGAGATCTACTGTTATAGTCATCTCGCACAAATCAAATAAATGATCATGATTATTCCATGCAATGATATAGCAAAGAAACTTAATGTTTTAACTAAAGTCTAAACTATGAGGTAGACACAAAGCATTAGTACAGTTCTGTTGAATGTATTCTTGGGTCCGTTGGGTATCTCACATGAAAAGGAGTCGATACTTGTTGAAAATGTGTGATGGAAAATATGGACATGCAAGTATTATGAAACATAGTTGACCACTATTTTAAGTTCGATGAGTTAGCGGGAGGTTTGTCGGAACCAACAAACTAAAGATAGTTTAGACATAGACCAAAGAGAGACAATTAGGAAGATTTTAATTAAAGTTGTGCCTAAGGAAGTAACTCAGTAAGATAATTCATAATATCTTATCTGAGGCAGAATTACAGAATGATATAATAAAATCAGAGGAAGAGGAAGATCACCTTGAGGAATAAATGATTCAGAAGATCTTAATTGAAGCATATTCCAGAGAAGATACAGAGGAAGAGTCACATGTGGAAGTGACTTATAAGACACTCAATTTATTCAATCTGAGGAAGAGGTTAAAGAGAGACAATTCATAAGATTTTAATTGATGTAGGAAATGAAGAGATATGCTATGCTAATGCTAATAAGGTTGATGACAAGGAAGGAATAGAAGAATTCCCATTAACAAGTTATGATGTTGAGAATGTCAATGGTGGATGTTTGGTGAGGAAGCATCGATACCATTGAGTCACAAGTCGAGTTGATTCAAATAAAAATGAAGTCGATTATCTGGAAGTTGAGATGGAAGTCGATCCAAGATATCTTGAAGACAAGTCGATTGAATGCAAGACAATTCAACCAACTGCAAGCCTGTAGATTGACGAAAGTTGGAAAATATGGACAAAGATGTTTTGAAAAAGAACAACAAGAGTTGAATGATTAGAAAGGATGTAAGATCGGATGGTTCTAATATAGTTTGCAACCATATGAAGACATGAACCTAGTGAAAGGACTCTGAGGACCTAAATATAGGAATCGATGATAAAGGCTAGATGCAATCTATAATGGAGGTCAAAGCAACTAGAGGATGGAATCAAAGGAATTGCAGAGGAAGCTAATTCGTAGCGGAAGAATCTATAGAGAAGGATCAAGAAGGAATTCACATGAATTGGTTGAGGATCGAAATAAGGATTTGATCCATAAATGTGATCAAATTGAAGAGGGCTTGATATAGAAAAGAAGGGTGGACGCGAAAGCTACAATATGATAAATTAAATTAAATATTAATGGAGAAAATTAATATTAATATAAATGGATAAAATATTAATGGAGAATATTAATATTAATATATGGAGATTAAATATTAATGGAGAATATTAATATAAAAGTTAATATTAATGGATAGTATTAATATTAATATATGGAGTATAAATACAAAAGAGGAAAAAATTAAATGGAAACAGATTTTTACGTAAAAAATAAATATAAAAGTAAAATAATGAAAAAGATAACTTTACATGAAAATGAGTATTAAAAGATAAAAAAAAATTTATCCTTACCTTGAATGTAAAGACAATGAGGAGGATGGTGAACATTGAGAAATTTTAGATTGGACATGATAGAATCCAAACAAAAAGGCATAGGAATTTGAAGAGAATTTGGCAAAAAGAGTGATTTGGAAAACAAGAGGTAAAGAGTATAAAGAGTGTTGAAAGGTGTTCCTTTAACATGCTTTCAAGAATGAATACATCATACAAATCACATAATATACTTAGAAATGTATGGTGATAAGGTTAACCAATTCATATTGTATTAATCATTTATGAGTATTTCAACAATTCCATGATGGTTAGGGTGCTTTTAACCATCACCTATTTACGCTCTATTTGTTAAATATGTTTTGTCACTTTGTGAGTTTTATATATTCATATATTCTATTTTTAATATGTCTAGTATGTGATGATATTTACATAATTAGAGGCCTAATAGGCTTCACAAAATCTCCACCAAATTCAAGGTCTTTCTTTGTCTTCAAAGCAACAAAGCAATTGTGCAACAAAATATTAGGACTCTATTCTTATAGAAGTATTCTCACTATGTATTAACCACATATATTAATCTATATAGGTAAATTAACCACAATAACGATTGTTTAGATAGGAAAATGCATGTATATCAGGATTATTGTCCAACCTATTACTCTTTAGGCTCTATCTTCTATCCAATAGGTGCTTGTGTAGCTAGTGAGTCTCCAACACTTTACCTCCACCCAACAATGGTCTCCCTGATCTAATTTTTATACTATTCTCACAATAAGTTCCTTCGATGCAGTGAGTTTTTCATCATGTTCTCATCTTGTTCCTGCACAATAATTTCCTCACTATGATGAACAGGTTACCATGCGATCAGTTCTCCCTATTACAAATTCTCTATCTTCTTCATCTCTGAGGTCATAACCTAGGGGACCATGCTCTACACAACATTTATGAATATGCTCTACAATTCATATACCGAGGGGTTCATTCATTTCAATATTATGTCATCACCTTTTCATTATTCTATGTGTTTTTTTCTTATTCATATGTTGATTTCTTATCATGTTGATGTAGTGAAAATCTCAAAATATATAATCTCTACAAGTATAAATGGTGTTATGCTCAATTAGAATTCTCAACACAATGACGCTACAATAATCTCAACCAATCCCTAAATCAAGTGCTGCAAAACTTGATCTAAGTGCTTACTGTATGTATAAGCTAATTGTTCATTCAAAATATGTATTTGCATTATCTGTCAAAATCTTAAACCTTTTTCACCATTGGATGTTCAATTGGTCTCTGGCAATGTGATGGAGTCTACACTTTACATTACATAAAGGATGACTTTGAGTTGACTCTAAATCACTAACTTGGGACTCTATGTGTATGCAACTTCACCCAATGACTAGAGTCTCTAAGACTCTCAGGACTCGATGTGTGTGCAACTTGACCCAATTACTAGAGTCTCTAAGAGTCTCTTAAACATTGTATTTCATAGTTTTCTCATAAAATTATTTTTTTAGAATAGACCAGACTAATTACTTCTATTTGTAAGAATGAAATCATAGGTTAAGTACTACTTTATATCCATCATTATGTAATATATGAATATTCATGTTCAATCCCCTTCTTCTTTTGAATCCATGGTCATTGGGCCTCTTAATACAATGACCCAATGCATGAATTTGTTAATACTCAACAATCAAAATATGATTTTCCTTATGTTTTCAAATATCTCCAAAAAGGATAAATGTACTCAAATAAGATATATGTTGTTCATTTCCTTAGTCTATTGATTAAGGAATTCGACCATTTATATCCACATTGTTCAAGGAAACGGACTTTTATTCTAGACAAGACTGGAAAAAATTCAAAATACTTTTGTATAGAGACATTTTGTGTATAATTTGACCTACTCTCTAAGTCGAGAAGATTGAAAAAGTGGGACTAACACATGTAGAAATAAACTATGGTCATTTAATCCCATTGGGTTCTCACCAATTGACAACCATGATGGACTACTTATAAGAGTCTTGTTTCCCAATTATAAGAGTTACATTGTGGTATTACACTGAGCATCTTCTCCACTTCATGTAATAGTCTCAATGGTTGTTATCTAAAACCAACAAGCTTGGATCAACTTCTTTGATTTTTGGATTGTAATACCATGAGTGTATCACATATCAATAATTTGTTGTAACCATCGAGTATTCAACTTTTCACAGTTAAAATATAACAATCTTGCATTTGTTTTTACTTGTGGGCCAAGTTGGAATCATCTTTGGTTGGTATAGGATTTTTGTTTCTATAGAAATACACCTTGGGGAACGTCCTCTCTCCCTCTAGCCCCTCTTTGTGCTACATCTCCCATCATGAGCGAGTCCTAAATGATCTCTGATGAGATTGAATGTACCATCACTTGGACATACCACTCCCCTATAATTTCATGCACCTCTTGCTCCTGTATAATCAATGCATTATGTCATTTGAGTCTCCCCAAGTCATGTCCTTATATGGATTCCAAATAATTTGATCCATTCACACCTATACCATGCATCAAACCCTCTCACCTTCTACTTGTGGAAGGGGTCAACATGAGTGTAGTGAATGAATGAATTCATACTACCACATGCAATGTGAAGATAGGGATGGAAGACCACCCACACACATTCACACTACTAAAAGGGGGGAAAAGGAGACTGGAGTCACCACTTGGTTTTAGGGCCAAAAGGAGAAACCCTAAGGTAAGACAAAAGAGGATGCAAATAAAAGGGTAATCCACTAGATTAATTAGGACTGTAAGATATTGTTAATGTAAGCTATGGATATATGGGTGTAGTGTACTTAATCCAAAACTTTAGAGAAATCACATGAGGTGTAGTGAAAAAGTGCAACAAAACCCGAGAACACAAGATAAAAGAGAGATAATTTGAGAGCCATGTTCACTTGCCTCTTCAAGGGGTAAGCCTCTGAGATAAATTCTCCAAATACAAGAACAATTCTTGAAAAAACAATACATAACCTTCTACTCAATATATAGCTACCCATAGAGAATCTTAACTACCTATGAACCCCTTATAATGAGGGTCGACCAACTAATTTGGGTTTTATTACTAAAAATGACCCTTTATTACAATGAGTGACTATTAAATAACTATTTAATGGGTCTTATTCAAGGAAGTTGGCCTCATACATTAATAAAGTATCTAAGTAAGGGGGTTAGGGTAGGACCCTAACATGCCCTCCCCGTTTCAAAACAATGTTTTCCTCAAGGCTGGATCAGAGGAAATTGTTTTAGAATCACTATCAATTCCCATGTGACATCTTTTGGTTGCATATCTTTCAAATGGATCAATACTTCCTTGATTGTGCATAGTTAAACTGGTGCTATTTGGTATTTAATACTTCTTCTTGTTGGAGCCAAATGGAACCTTCTTCATCAATTTTTTGGTAGGCCAGTCTACACTTTACAATTTTATCCCACAACTTTCTTCAAGCATGGCACATGAAAGATTGAATGAATCTTGGAGTGGGTTGGGAGAGCCATCTTGTAGGAAACCTAACCAATGTATTGTATGATACGATAGGGACCATAGAACTTTGGATATAGATTCTATGGAACTTTATCTTTAAGTGATGTTTGTTTATAAGGTTGTAGGTGAAGAAACACTTGATCCCATTCATTAAAAGAACGTTCAGATCTATGTTGATCAACTTGTTGTTTCATTTGATTTTGCACCATAAACAAGTTTTCCTTCATGATACATATAATGGCTTCTCTGTTGTGAAACATGTTGGAAGACGCATAATTTTGAGCTTTTGAACTTTAGATTTTGCCTTTTAGAAATAAAAAAATTTACCCAAAAAAGAAAAAAATTAGATATTTATTCCGGGAATTCGGCCTTCGGAGGATTTCTATCATGCTACATCCAAAACTCTCGAATGCTGAACCTTCGAAGTACTTAAGGATAACTCAATGTTTAAAACATGATTAATTGAAACATAAAAGTGATTAATAAGAGATTAACTTCTTCGTGAATTCGAACTTCGGGAGATTTCCGCCCTCTTACATTCAAAACCTCCGAACCCTGAACCATCGAATTGTTAATGACGTTTATGATTGGCTAAAGTTAACGATTTTTATTGTGATTTTCTAGGTAATAAATTCCATCAGACTTTTTAATAATCTCTCTATAAATATATCTATACGAAGAACGATAGATTTTATAAAGATCTCTGAATTTCAAAATTACTTTACCATTTACAATTCACAGTTTTTCATTCAGTGAAGAGCTTACATACTTCTCTTGTTACAGGCAGGCTAATATTATTTCCTCAAGGATTATGGCGCCACGAAAATTTGCAAGGAAGCTCGATAGACCAGATTTCAAAATCTAGCAGAAAGATAAACCAATTTGGAAGCTTGATAAACTAAGAAAGGGACCAAATATGGCAGGGAAGGGACAAATAGACAGAAATGGGAGCAAGAACGTGTACAACACAAACCCCCGAAGTGCTAAGTCCTTGAAGTAAGAGATCTGGCATTGCGTGTCCTTTTGATTTGGACGACTGAGATTTACTTCGGAACTCCGGACTTCGGGCGTTCCGAGATGCACTACAACACAAACCCCCTGAAGTGATAAGTCCCCGAAGTAAGAGATCTGGTTACACGTGTCCTTTTGATTTGGACGACTGAGATTTACTTTGAAACTTCGAGCTTCGGGCGTTCCGAGATGCACAACAGCGCAAACCTTGAAGTGATAAGTCCCTTAAGTAAGAGATCTGGAGCCACATGTCCTTTTGATTTGGATGGATGATATTTACTTTGGAACTCTAGGCTTTCATTGTTCTGAGATGCACTACAACACAAACCCCCAAAGTGCTAAGTCCCAAAAGTAAGAGATTTGGCGCCGCATATCCTTTTGATTTGGACGACTGAGATTTACTTTGGAACTTCGGGCATTCCGAGATGCACTACAACACAAGAACCCAAAGTGCTAAGTCCCTAAAGTAAGAGATCTAGAATCGTGTGTCCTTTTGATTTGGACGACTCAGATTTACTTTGAAACATCGGGCTTTGGGAATTTTGAGATGCACTACAACACAAACCCTCGAAGTGCTAAGTCCCTGAAGTAAGAGATCTACTGCCATATGTCCTTTTGATTTGGACAGTTGAGATTTACTTCATAACTCCGGGCTTCGGGCGTTCCGAGATGCACAATAGTGCAAACCCCGAAGTGTTAAGTCCCTAAAGTAAGAGATCTGGCACCGTGTGTCCTTTTGATTTGAACGATTGAGATTTACTTTGAAACTCTGGGCTTTGAGCATTTCGAGATGCATAACATCGCAAACCTTCTGGAGTGCAGGATCTCCTGACAAGTTTCCCTTGCTTGGATCGATGAACATGAAATTGCACAAAGTTCGCTCTATATTCTCTACATGTGACCGAGAGTTGTGACCTCAGCTTAACCTTTGGGTGCTTATCTCACTTTGCATGATCGATATTTGTGTTTTAATGTTCTGTGGAGATCAGCGACTGAGAACGATTGTGGGGGGCGAAGTTGTGCAGGTTTTAATTTCGAAATGCGGTCTCACAATTTAAACTACGGTTTTCTCTCGGGGGTATGTGGCATCACTAGGTGCATTTCCGGGAGAAAGGCGGGTTACCTCAAAACCACTTCGTCGCGCCCCCACAAAATAGACCATTAGAATCCTGACTCAACACATGTCCTCCACCCAATCCACCTTTCACCCTCCTGCCTGTCACACCCTCCACATTACCGATATTGTCCACCTCACCACCTACATTCTCGCATCCGCTCATACCACCTCCTTATTGAATACTTGTCCCCACGTCATCCTGTTCATGAATGGTTACTCTTCCCCATAACTATTTTCCATCCCATAATGAGCCAATGCTAAGCTACCTATCCAATTACCACCCCCACATCTTCAACTGCAATTATTTATCCCAGTAAATAAATTCAAAGGGACAGATTGCAACAGAACCAGATGGAAAAGATAGTAAACCAATGATTGCAGTGGCCTTAGTGTACATGTGTACCCAGTCCAAAGAACAAAGGAAAATGAGTGCATCTGCGAGCAAATGAAGGGACATATGAAGCTCCAACACATAAATTAGATCTCAACAACATTTGCATGATGTTATTTCATTCGGATGGTATTCTATTGTAGGAAGTCCAACGGTTTTCAGTTGAGACAATTTTTGTATAAATAGATATATTTTAGAGCTATTTGAGGCTTCTTCTTGTCGAATGTAAAAGAGAAACTCTTTTTTGAGTATTAATAAAAGTGTAGACATAGATTCTAAGTTTCGTTCAATTTGAGTTATGTGTTTCCTCTGTGTTTCCATTTCTCTGAATTTCTTTTTGTAATTATTGAAGAGTGATTGATTGAAATTTAGTACTACATCTACTGTGATCATATTATATCAGTGGTTCATTCAGTAACAACTTTTCCTCTATTATTACTGTGAGTAAAACAAGACCTGTGAATTACTGCATTTTTATCTCTCGTTCAAGGGTGCATCTTCTATTTTTCTTCTACTATAAACAAGGTGAGACTTATATGTAATTGATACCTAACTTTGTTTAACAATTTTGTAAATCTTTTAAACATCATTTGACATTATAATTGTGACTCAGATAACGAGATACAACCTCTGTATTGTCTTACCATTAATTTCATTTAAAGATCATTTCTCAGAAAAATTGAAGGTAGAAAAAGCACTCACAAAAGCACTTCATTTAAAGCCTTTGATTCCTGACATTATTCTTTGAGCCTTAGAATCAATCTCAAGAACAACATATTTTTGGCGTCGCTGCCGAGGACGAAGAAATGAAATCATTTTCCCTGGGAGAATGACAAAGTTTAATTTTGGTCTTTGATGGTGAACAAAGATTGATTACATGAAAAGGTTCATTTTTCACCCGACAACTCCATTGTAGGAAAAGATGGCCCTCGGTCGAAAGAATACCAGAAAAAACCCAGAAGAAAAGCAGACTATGCTAGTTTCAGATCCCAAAAAATTATTGAAACTGAAGGGATATCTCAGAAAAACTACTGCATCAGCAGGTAAGGTCTATCAACCTATAATTACGCAAGTTAATGTTAATATTCCTGCTAAACAACTAAGTCTTAAAGAAAAATTTAAACAAGTTTATTCTACAGAAGCATCAATAAGCAAATATGAAGTTAAACTAGAAACTCCAGAAGTAATTATTCATGAAATAAATTTTTAGATTGAACAGACCATCCCTATTTCATTAATAGATATTTTTACCAGTGAAAATAAATAATCCATTTCAATCGCTACTATCATTGGTACACAACCAATTCTTCCTCTTCTCAAATTAGTCAAAAGTTCAGTAGATCAATCTTTTGAAGTTTTTGATAATCTTTTGTTTAGCCCTCGATATTTGTCTCCTATATTTTCAATGGTCTGTGATGGATGTGTTGGTGTTGGAGGTGTCAGAGGTGTAGGGGATGGTGTAGAATCTCAACCCCCTAGGATCTTTGACAAGGTCGTAGCTAGATATGCTCCCTTAGTTCTTCCTGTCATCCTGCATGTTTTACCTAGTGAAAATTACATAAAGAGCCTTCCTAAATTCACGAGAGAAGGGGATCTAACAACAACAAAACATATAGCCTTTTTCGATCAATTTTCTTATTTCCTTGGTGTTGAGCACAAGGATGTTTACACGAGACTGTTGGTACAAACTTTTGAAGGACATGTAAGAATTTGGTTCAAAGGACTTCCAGCAGGATCTATACCATCATATAATGATCTGGAAACTTCCTTGATAAGACAATGGGGTGAGAAAAAAGACCATTTATATTACCTAACCAAATTCGGAGCCTTGAGAAAGAAAAATTATGAATCAATCCTATAATTTATCCAAAGATTTAATAATCTTTATCACAAAATCTCAGTTGAATTTAAACCTCCTCAACCAGTTGTGAAAGTCACTTTTGCAGGGGCTTTTGATTATGATTTCTCTCTACTTTTGAGAGAAAGGAGATCCACTACTTTAGCAGGGATGCAAGATGATGCTATAGAGATTGAATCAAATATGATGGCATCCAGGAAATTGAAAACTAAAGTTGATATGGGAACAAGGGAACCCATGCATTTTAAAGAACATGCAAGGCCCTCTGGATCTGGAAATTCTGCAGAAGAAAAAATGGATGAAATGGAAAAAATTATTAAAGATTTATCAAACAAAATTTCCAGTATGGAAATAGAAAATGCCAAACATGACCCATATGTTAGGAATCAACTCAGGAGAAATCCTAATCCTCATATACAACCAAGGCAAAAGAAAAATGAGGAACAAAAGATTCAAGCTCCTTTTTGTTAATGTTTATGCCATTATTATAGTTCTTTGCATTTCAATAGATAAGAGCAACATAAGAACAAGATCACTTAGAAATACACATTCACAAGAGCCACAACATTTATCATGGGAAACCCTCTAGGGGAAGAAAACCCAACAAAAAACTTCCTTATCATAAATTGCTAATACAATGTTCAAGAGATAACTCAAACCAATACAGATAGTCCTCCCCAAAAGATGCCCCACTCTTCTTCTCCTCTCTCCAACTGGTAATTGTAGCTTGCCTCTTAAGAAAATGAGCAAGTGAGGTGCTAGCCTCCCTATATATACAAGACTGGCATGTGTGAAAGGTCTTCACTGGCAGGGCCGACCTCTCACTCTGGGTGGGTAAACCCACCTTTAATTTAATTCTGGGTTTCAATAATAACTGTTGGGGCCAACTTCTTATTCTGCCTATTACAATTGTTCGATGACCAATCCACAAAAGGGGATTTGGTCCTAATACAATTAGCGACATGATTAATCCACAATGGGGATTAATCCTAATAATAAAATAACAATAATAATAAGAATACTCTTCGCAGTTACATTATTTC
>JZKD02S1675624.1:122058-136331 GCA_000966675.3 Picea glauca
CCAATACAGATAGTCCTCCCCAAAAGATGCGCCACTCTTCTTCTCCTCTCTCCAACTGGTAATTGTAGCTTGCCTCTTAAGAAAATGAGCAAGTGAGTTGTATGATAAAGTGAGGTGCTAGCCTCCCTATATATACAAGACTGACACGTGTGAAAGGTCTTCACTAGCAGGGACGACCTCTCACTCTGGGTGGGTAAACCCACCTTTAATTTAATTCTGGGTTTCAATAATAACTGTTGGGGCCAACTTCTTATTTTTCCTATTACAATTGTCCGATGACCAATCCGCAAAAGGGGATTTGGTCCTAATACAATTAGCGACATGATTAATCCACAATGGGGATTAATCCTAATAATAAAATAACAATAATAATAAGAATACTCTTCGCAGTTACATTATTTCAACACTTTTAAAACTGAGAATTTCATGCAGAGAGATGAGGTGCAAGATTATGATGAATTAGATGAAGAGATAAACAACCTCAACGATGATGATCTTGAGCCTCACCTAACCAAACAAGATTATGAAAAATCCTTGGATCTAGAATCTTTGTTTAATGATGATGAGAATATCAACAATTTGGGAGACTCTACATATAGAGGTCTCGCTGATTCAATAATGACCGAGCTTCAACATAAATATGATTTGAGGCCAAGAGAAAAAAGTTCCACAAATATTCCACCAAAAATGATTTATCACGAAACAAAAAAAATGAGGCAGCAGTTACAAAACCATCAACTGAAACGCAAGATGCCTGAATAAAGCAAGTTGAAATGAAAGTAGTACAAACTAAAAAGCCAGAAAATATAGAAGCTGAAGTTCGGACTAGGGAAATTGAAAAACCAATTGGGACTTTCAATTTAGAGAATGAACTTAATAAAATTAAAATTCCAATGCCTCTAGTTGAACTTGCTAGGAACCCGATCTATAAAAATCAAATTGCTAAGGTAATACATTTTTCTGATGCTCAATGTCAAGCTGATGTTATCAATTTGCAGGATGAAAAACCTACAATAATGTTCGGACCACACATTGAAAATAGTAAGGATTTTGTTGCTCCATTCTATATTACATTGAATATACATGATAATTTACTTCACAATTGCATGCTAGACTTAGGAGCCTGGCATAATTTAATGCCTAATATTATCATGGAAAAATTGGGACTTGAAATTACCAGAACTTATCAAGATTTGTACTCGTTTGATTCTAGAAAGGTTAAGTGTCTGGGTATGATTAAAGATTTAGTGGTAAATCTTTCTCAGGTTCCAGTGAAAAGTATCCTTATGGATGTGGTTGTTTTTGACGTTCCTGTCAAGTATAGTATGCTTCTATCCAGATCTTGGCATTCCAAGCTAGGAGGATAAGTTCATCTAGACATGACCTATGCTACAATTCCAAATTTTGGTGGACAATTTACTCGACTGTACAGAGAAACTAGACTGGTGTATACCATAAGTGACCCTCAAAACCCCAATAACTAACCATTCTATGTTGCTAATCAAGATTTAGGAAATTGTATATTATACATAAATGACGATTTTGAAGAATGTATAGAAGAAGAAAATAAAAAAAATAGAAATTTCAAAGAAAAATATAAATGTTAGAGAAGGGATGTGGAAAATTTTCTTTGATGGTGCTTCATCCTATGAAGGAGCAGGAGATGAAGTTTTATTCGTGGCACCAGGCGATTAGTATGGTATTCCTTTCTCTTATATATTACAATGGGAGTTCGATTATACCAATAATGTCTGTGAATATGAAGCTTTAGTTTTAGGATTAGAAGCTGCAAGAAAGTTAAAAATCGAACATCTGATAGTTTATGGTGATGCAGAGATCATTGTAAAAGAAATAAAACAACAATATCAAGTGAAGCATCCAAGATTGAGATCGTATAGAAATTGTGCATGGGATATTATAGATAATTTCTTCTCGTTCTTTAATATTCACTCTATTCCCAGAATGCAAAATCAACAAGCTGATTCTTTGGTCAAATTTGCTTCGACTTTCATACCACCTACGGTTTTGAAACTGAAATATCATATCGAGATGAGGCATAGACCTTCGATTCTGAACAATGTTCAGCACTGGAAGGTGTTTGAAGATGATGAACAAATCAAACAGTTTCTGGAAATGGTTGAAGAGTTCTATGAAACCCACATAGATCAATAAAATCAGAATGATCATGCTTGGATTTTGCAGGAAAGAGAGAACCTAGAAAAGTTCCAAGATAAAATTGCAAATCACCGCATGCTCTTACTTAAGAACAATCAAATTCCCAGAGACCTGATCCCCTTAGAAAGTTTGTTTGATCATGATGATATACCTTTAAAGTCTACTTTGTGACCTCAACCCGAAGAAGTTGAATATTGTAACGTAGGGACTAATGAAAATCCCAAAATGGTCAAAATATCAAAATATCTTCCGGCCCAAATAAAGAGTAAATACATTGAATTACTTAGACAGTATAAAGATGTTTTTTCATGGTCTTATGATGATTTAGAAACTTATGATACTTATGTTATTGAACAAAAGATTCCCTTAAAGCATGGTATTAAACCTTTCAGGAAAAAGCTTAGACATATAAACCCAATTCTTCTGCCAGTAATAGAAAGGGAGGTTAAAAAGATCCTTGATGCAAAAATCATTGTTCCCCTCAAATACTCTGAATGGGTGGCCAATTTGGTCCATGTTAGAAAGAAGAATGATGAAATAAGACTCTGCATTGATTTTAGGAACTTAAATCAGTTGTCTCTTAAAGATAACTAACCTCTCCCAAATATAGACCACGTTTTAGAGAAGGTAGTAGGGGCTAACAGAATTTCTACTATTGATGGTTTCTCAGGATATAATCAGATCGTTGTTCATGAATATGATAGAGAAAAGACTATGTTTACTACTCCATGGGGAACCTTTATGTATGATAAAATGCCTTTTGGTTTGATGAATGCAGGAGAAACTTTCCAGAGAGAAATGGATATTGCGTTCATCGGTGAGAGAGACAAGTTTGTTGTTATTTATGTAGGCGATCTAACAATTTTTTCCAATTCCAATGCAAAACATTTGATGCACCTCAAATAGACTTTTGAAAAATGCAAAAAATTTGGTTTGTCTCTTAACCCCAAAAAATCACACTTTGCTATGCAAGAAGGTAAAATGTTAGGTCATATAGTTTCAAAATATGGCATCAAGGTTGATCCTAAATAAGTTGAGGCTATTGACCCGATCAATATTCCTAGAAATAGAAAAGAGATTCAATATTTTTTAGGTAGGATCAATTTCTTGAGGAGATTTATTCCCAACTTTGTTGAAATAATCAAATTGATTATAGATATGCTAAAAAAAGCTAGCGAAGTAAAATGGGCTGCAAAAGACAAAGCGTGTTTCGAGCGTGTTAAGAAAGCTATAGGAGAAGCACTAGTATTGGTAATTCTGGACTATACAAGATAATTCTTGATCTTATGTTTCGCTTTTGAGCATACTATTACAACAGTGCTCCTTCAAAAGAATGAAGAAGGATTCGAACAACCAATATCCTTTTTCAGCAAAAGCCTCAGAGATGCAGAGCTAAGATATGATATTCTTGAAAAACAAGCTTATGCAATGGTGAAGGCTCTCAAGGCTTTCTGAACATATGTCTTGCACTCCAAAATAATTTCTTATGTACCAACAAATGAAATTAAAGATATCTTGGTTTAGCCAGACAATGATGGAAGAAGAGGTAGATGGTTGGCTAAAATTCAAGAGTTTGATCTAGAAGTGAAACCAACTAATCTAGTGAAAGGTCAAGGTCTGGCAAGGTTGTTAGCTAAATCAAATTTTAGAAGACTTGGAAAAAATAACTTTGAATCACATGATTTTCTTCTATATATAGAGGAAATAGACAATCAAGCACCTATAATTCAGATTGAAGATAAGTTTTCTTCCACTGACTGGTACCATGATATTGTTACATACCTCCTTACTCTTCGATGCCCAAATGACATGACTCCTTCTAAAGCAAGAACTTTAAAGCTACATGCAATTAATTATTGCATTGTTGATGGAAATCTATATCGGAAATACCCTCTGGGTTTCCTGTTATGTTGCCTGATAGAATCTGAAACAGAAGGTGTCGTTAAAGAATTTCATGAAGGAGTATGTGGAGGACATCATGCCTAGAGAGAAACAACTTACAAGATATGAAAGGCAGGATATTATTGGCCAAAATTATTTACTGATGTAAATGAAAGGGTCAGTGCTTGCAATTCATGCCAACTATTCGTTGGTAAGAAAAATATCCGTGCCTTACCTTTAATTCCAGTAAAACCTGAAGCCCTTTTCCAACAATGGGGCCTAGACTTCATTGGATAAATCCATACGCAATCCAATGCTCAACATAGATGGATTCTAACCACTACCAATTACTTTATGAAATGGGTTGAAGCCATTCCAACTCGGAATGCTACGGGTTATGTAGTAATAAACTTTATGGAAGAAAACATCCTAGCAAGATTTGGTTTTCCTAGGAAAATAGTCACCGATAACACCTAGGATTTTAAATCTATGGAAATGATCAATTTCTGTCAAAAATACAATATTACTTTAGGTCATTCTACAACTTATTATCCTCAGGGAAATGGGTTGGCTTAATCATCTAACAAGAGCTTGATGACTATAATAAAAAAAGTTTTGATAGAAAATAAAAAAGCTTGACATATTCACTTAAAGTACGCCTTATGGGAAAACCGAATTGGCACCAAGAAATCTATAGGTATGTCTCATTTCCAATTGGTTTATGGTACTGACGTTATCCTTCCTATTTATCTTTCCCTTCCTTTGATGAAACTCTGACAGGATGCAAACGAAGAGCTAAACGACGTTACAAGAAGAATGAATCAAATCATCGAAGTTCAACATCACAGAGTAGAAGTGGATGATAAGATCCAAAAGTACCAAGATAATATGAAAGCCCTTTTCGATAAAAAAGCTAAAGATAGGGAGTTTCTTCTTGGTGATTTAGTTTTGAAATGGGAAGCTAGAAAGGAAGATGCAGGGAAACATGGCAACTTCGATCATCTCTGGTTTGGACCATTCAAAATTGTAGTTGATGAGGGAAAAAACTCATTCTCACTGGAAAATCTTGATGGGGAAATGCTTGACGCTCCTATCAACGAGCATTATTTAAAACATTTCATGCAGTAGTCACTTTTTAATTTCCATTGTATATATTGGATTGGATTAACATTGACGTTTTGACTTTCAGTTTTCCTTTTCCTTTTGTAAATTACCCAAGTCATTTGGTCATTCATTGTAAATATTTTCAATAAATTTATGATTGCTTGATATCATTGAAACGAAAAATAAAAACAACTGTATCACATATCATCTCTATTCTACAGGATTTTTTGACATTTTGCATTGTATTCCTCTTGCATAATAGATCTTGTTGAATAGGAGATGATACTGAATAAAAAATTGATACTCGTTTTTCAAACGTTTGATTTCTCTAAAAACAGGTGATAAATTAACAATCCACCTTGCTGAAATTTTAAAAGGAAGATAAGGTATGAGTCCCTACTCTTCTTATAGTTCAAATAAAATTTAATTTTTTTTTGAAATAAATGAGAAGGAATTTTTACTCATGATAATATTATCACCCAACCTAAAAATCCGAGAGGTATAAAATTATAATTTGAAGTGTAAATTCTAAAGGCATCTTTGAAATAAAAATAAATACGATAATAAATAAACTCGAAAGAAGTCTAAACTAAAGACACAAAGTCGAATGGGATTAGGATATTTTGTTTCAGATCCTCCGAATCTTTAATTTGGTTACTTTTCACCTATCCCTGGATTTTATTCATTACAAATTTTATTTCTTCCCTTATTTTATTCTTTATAGAAAGAAATAAACATACCTTGACTCTTAAAACTTAAAAACATATTTTCAAAACAATATTAGGCGAAAATATTTATGTTCCTTTGATTTTAATTGAAAAAGTATGTCTAGGCTAATCCTGATAATTTTAGGTCTTCTATTAGACTTTAAACTGACTAATTTTCTCAAGGTTGATCCTTGAAAGATTAAGATTCCCATAAAAAAATTTCCTATAGGCGAAGGTATATTGAAAATTGGAAGAAAGTTAATTTCAAAGTATTCTCAAAATTGTGACATACCTTCTTTTCAAAAAACAATTAACAAATATCATCCCTTGTATGTTACATACAGATTGATTGCCCCCACTTCAAAATATTAAAATATAAGACAAATGGTGAACACAAACTCATAATTTGATTACCCCCATCTTGTCCAAAAGAGATGATGAAAGGAAATTCATATATTGATTGCCCTCTTCTCAATAAAATGCGAAAGTGTTAATTGAACTGGTGAAGTGAAATTCAATGGGGGAAGTAGATAACTTCATCGAGGTACTGAACAGGCTCGCTGAAAGTGAAGCAATATCTATGATATCTGTAAGGATTTCATACATATCCATATATCATACTCTGTCATCTAGTTCTCTTTCCGATGATATTTACATCTTGAACCAACTAGGGATTCCCCTAAATAGATTGTTACAATTGCTTAACCTTGAAGCGAACAAAGTTGGTCAAAGACTGATATTTTAGTTAAAGTTATTTTGATTATCTTGAACAATGCTAAAATCAGTTTTAGGAAAAGGAAATTTTAAATAGCCTAACTTGAGATCAATCATTAAGTATGTTTTAAAGGTTTTTTGAGATTTGGTTAAGTTCATTTTCATATGTATGATTAATTCTTAAATAAAACTGGAACATGTTTTTCAAAAAGCAATAATGAATCCATTTACCCAATAAAGGAAATTGGTCTACCGTCCTTTCACACCTCACAGGGAGACACAATCCCCAGATGGACCCTATGTTGGAACACACATAATTTTGATCTTTTGAACTTTAGATTTCTCCTCTTAGAAATAAAACATTTTACCCAAAAAAGAAAAAACTTAGAGATTTATTCTGGGAATTCGGCCTTCGGAGGATTTCTATCATGCTACATCCAAAACTCCTGAACGCTGAACCGTTGAAGTACTTAAGGATAACTCAATGTTTAAAACATGATTAATTGAAACATAAAAGGAATTAATAAGATATTAACTTCTCCGTGAATTCAACCTTCAAGAGATTTCTTCTCTCTTACATTCAAAACCTATGAACCCTGAATTGTCGAATTGTTAATGATGTTTATGATTGGCAAAAGTTAATGATTTTTATTGTTATTTTCCAGGTAATAAATTCCATCATAATTTTTAATAATCTCTCTGTAAACATATCTATACAAAGACCGATAGATTTTATAAAGCTCTCCTAATTTCAAAATCACTTTACCATTTACAATTAACAGTTTTTCATTTAGTGAAGAGCTTATAGACTTCTCTTGTTATAGGCAGGCTAATATTATTTCCTTAAGGATTATGACACCATGAAAATTTGCAAGGAAGCTCGATAGACCATATTTCAGAATCTAATAGAAAGCTAAACCAATTTGGAATCTTGATAAACTAATAAAGGGACCAAATATGGCAGGGAAGGGCTAAATAGACAGAAATGGGAGCAAGAATGTGTATAGCACAAACCCCTGAAGTGCTAAGTCCCCAAAGTAAGAGATTTGGTGTCGTGTGTCCTTTTGATTTGGATATTTGAGGTTTACTTCAGAACTCCAGGCTTTGGGCATTTCGAGATGAACTACAACACAAATCCCCAAAGTGCTAAGTCCTGAAAGTAAGAGATTTGGCATCGCATGTCCTTTTGATTTGCACGGATGAGATTTATTTCAGAACTCCAAGCTTCGGGCGTTTCAATATGCACAACAACGCAAACCCCCGAAGTGCTAAGTCCCCGAAGTAAGATATCTGGCACCGCATGTACTTTTGATTTGGACGGCTGAGATTTACTTCAGAACTCCGGGCTTCGGTCGTTTTGAGATGTACTACAGCATAAACCCCTGACATGCTAAGTCCCCAAAGTAAGAGATATGGTGCCACATGTCCTTTTTATTTGGACGACTGAGATTTACTTCTGAACTCCGAGCTTTGGGCATTCGAAGATGCACTATAGCACAAACCACCAAAGTGCTAAGTCCTCGAAGTAAGAGATCTCGCACCACGTGTCCTTTTGATTTGGACGACTGAGATTTACTTTGAAACTTCAGACTTCGAGAATTTTGAGATGCACTACAACATAAACCCCCAAAGTGATAAGTCCTCAAAGTAAGAGATCTGACGCCACGTGTCCTTTTGATTTGGACAATCGAGATTTATTCCAAACTTTGGGCTTCAGGCGTTCTGAGATGCACAATAGCGCAAACCCCTGAAGTGCTAAGTTCCTGAAGTAAGAGATTTGGCGTCACGTGTCCTTTTGATTTGGACGACTGATATTTACTTCAAAACTCTGGGCTTTGGGCATTTTGAGAGGCATAACATCGCAAACCTTTTGAAGTGCAGGATTTCCTGACAAGTGTCCCATGCTTGGATCGAAGGACATGAAATTGCATGAAGTTCACTTTTTCTTCTCTACATGTGACCAAGAGTTGTGACCTCAGCTTAACCTTTGGGTGCTTATCTCACTTTTCAATATCGACAATCGTGTCTTAATGGCCCATGAAGATCAACGACTGAGAATGATTGTGGGGGGTGAAGTTGCACGTGTTTTAATTTCGAAAGGCGGTCCCACAATTAAAATCGTGGTTTTCTCTCGAGGGTATGTGGCATCACTAGGTTCATTGTGGGGAAAAAGGAGGGTTACCTCAAAACCACTTCCTCGTTCCCCTGCAAAATAGACTATTAGAATCCTGACTCAACACCTGTCCTCCACCCAATCCACCTTTCACCCTCCTTCCTGTCACACCCTCCACGCTCCCGATATAATCCACCTCACCACCTACATTCTCGCATATTCTCATCCCACCTCCTTATTGGATACTTATCCCCACATCATCCTTTTCGTGAATGGTTACTCTTCCCCGTAACTGTTATACATCCCATAATGAGCCAAATCTGAGATACCTTTCCAATTACCACCCCCACATCTTCAATTGTAGTTATTTATCCCAGTAAATGCATTCGAAGGGACAGATGGCAATGAAACCAAATGATAAATACAGTAAACCAATGATTGCAGTGGCCTTAGTGGACATGTGCACCCAGTCCAAAGAACAAAGGAAAATGAGTGCATCTACGAGCAAATGAAGAGACAGATGAAGTGCCAGCACATCAAATCATAACTCAACAATATCTGCATGTTGTTATTTCATTCGGATGGTATTCTATTGTAGGAAGTCCAACAGTTTTCAGTTGAGACAATTTTTGTATAAATAGATAGATTTTAGACCTATTCGAGGCTGCTTCTTGCCGAATGTAGAAGAGAAACTCTTTTTTGAGTATTAATACAATTGTAGATAGAGATTCTAAGTTTCTTTCAATTTGAGTTATGTGTTCCCTCTGTGTTTCCATTTCTCTGAATTTCTTTATGCAATTCTTGAAGAGTGATTGATTGCAATTTAGTACTACATCTACTGTGATCATATTATATCAATGGTTCATTCAATAATAGATTTTCCGCTGTTATTACTGTGAGTAAAACAAGACCTATGATCAGTGTGAATTAATGCATTTTTATCTCATGTTCAAGGGTGCACCTTCTATTGTTCTTCTACTATAAACAAGGTGAGACTTATCTGTAATTGATACCTGACATTGTTTAACAGTTTTGTAAACCTTTCTACATCATTTGAAATTATAATTGTGACTCAGATAATGAGATATAGCCTCTGTACTATCTTACCATTAATTTCATTTAAAGATCATTTCTCAGAAAAATTGAAGGTAGAAAAATCACTCACAAAAACACTTCATTTAAAACCTTTGATGCCTGACATTATTCTTTGAGCCTTAGAATCAATCTTAGGAATAACAAAACATTGTGTCTACTATATGAACCTTGGAGATACCTGGTACATAGGATGTCATCGATAGGGGTTTTTGGCCATGAAAAACTTCATATGGTGTCATTTTGGTAGCTCCATGATAAATGGTGTTGTACCACCATTCAACTAGGGGAATCTATTGCGCCCATTGGTGCAGCTTTTCAAAAGAAAAACATCTCAAATAGGTTTTTAGACACTTGTTAAGCACTTTTGTTTGACCATCAATTTGAGGATGATATGCAATGCTCATATTCAGTCGTGTACCTTGAAATTTATACTTAGAAATGTATGGTGATAAGGTTAACCAATCCATATTATATTAATCATTTATGAGTATTTACACAATTCCATGATGGTTAGGGTGGTTTTAACCATCACCTATTTATGATGTATATGTTAAATATGATTTGTCGCTTTGTGTGTTTTATACATTCATATCTTCTCTTTCTAATATGTCTAATATGTTATTCTATTTACATAATTAGAGGTCTAATAGGCCCCACAAAATCTCCACCAACTTCAAGGTCTTGCTTTGTCCTCGAAGCAATTGTGCGACAGAATCTTGGGACTCTACGCCTTTAGAAGTATCCTCACTATGTATTAACCATGAATATTAATCTACATAGGTAAATTAACCACATCAATGGTTGATTAGAAAGGAAAATTCATGTATACAAAGATTATTGGAACCTATTATTCTTTAGCCTCTATCTTCTATCTAATAGGTGCTTGTGTAGCTAGTGAGTCTCCAACACTTTACTTCCATGCAACAATGGTCTCCCTGATCTAATTTTTAGACAATTCTCACAATAAGTTCCTTTAGTGCAATGAGTTTTTCATCATGTGCTCATCTTGTTCCTACACAATAATGTTCTCACTATGATCTAATTGTGAGCATGTTACCATGCGATCAATCCTCCCTATTAAAAATTATCTATCTTCTTCATGTCCGAGGTCACAACCTAGGGGACCATGCTCTACACAACATAGGGGAATATGCTCAACAATTCATATACCAAGGGGTTCATTCATTTCATTATTCTGACATCATATTTTCAGTATGTTATGTGTTTGTGTCTTCTTCATATGTTGATTTCTTATCATGTTGATGTAGTGAAAATATCAAAATCTATAATCTCTACACGTATAAATGGTGCTATGCTCAATTAGAATTCTCAACACAATGACGCTACAATATTCTCAACCAATGCCTAAATCAAGTGTTGAAAAACTCAATCTAAATGCTTAATGTATGTATAAGCTCAGTATTCATCCTAAATAATTATTTTCATTTTCTATCAGAATCTTAAAGCTTTGTCACCATTGGATGTTCGATTGGTCTCTGGAAATGCGATGTAGTCTACAATTTACATTACATAAAGGATGACTTTGAGTTGACTCTAAATCACTAACTTGGGACTCTATGTGTATGCAGCTTCACCCAATGACTAGATTCTATAAGGCTATCAAGACTCTATGTTTGTGCAACTTAACCCAATGACTAGAGTCTCTAAGACTCTCTTAAACATTGTATTTCATAGTTTTCTCATAAAATTATTTTGTCAACATAGACTGGACTAATTAATTCTATTATTAAGAATGACTGTTGGATTTCTGGGGGGGGGTGAATCGGTAATAAATAAATTTAATCCCTTTTCACCATAAAATGCAAGTGTTATATCAATGTAGCATTATCATCCAATAGTTCCAGAGTAAATAAACAATGAACAAATGAGAAATCACACACATACACAATACACCAGTGTTTTATGTGGAAACATAAAGCGGGAGAAAACCACATAATGCTTTTTCTTATATGTCTTTAAGAATTACATTCATTAGAAGCACCAACTTCCTTTGTTTTCCAACTGCAACTGGAAAGAGGATCCAACCCCCTAGTTTCTCAGGCTACAACCCGAGGGAAGATCCAACTCCACAATTCTATGGCTACAACCAGAAGGAGGCTACAACCCCCTATGTTCTCTGGCTACAACCAGAAGGTGGCTACAAACACATGTCCTTTCCCCATCCAACCGCCCTAACGTAGAAGTAGAATGATGGAACCACTGTCACACTATCATTGTCAGATATACTGTTGTAAACCTATACCAATCAACCTACACCAAACAACCTGTACTAATAACCTGAAACATGCATCAACCTGTACCTTAACCTATAATCAACCTCTACCATAAAAAAGTGCATCAGCGATGCACTAACCTGTACCAAACAACCTGTAATCAACCTATACCATACACAAGTGCATAAACCATGCACCAACCTGTACCTCAACCTGTACTATGAACAAGTGCATCAACCATGCACCAAACCTGTATGAATAACCTGTCACAACAACCTATCCAAACAACCTATCTCATCAATCTTATCAACCAAATCAGATCTACTCATGAAGATCAATCACCAAGACAACTTTCAAATATGTGCATCAACCAAGCATAACACAACAACTCATAATCATCACCAAGATCAATATGTGCTTCTGATAATATACCAATACAAGTATGCTACATCATCCATAAACCATGTGTCAACAATATTAGTAACAAGTGCCTCCAACCATGTACCAAGTATGTACCAATCATGTATCAACTACTCATCAGCTATGACTCATCAAAATGTACCAACATCATCAACTATACAACTCATGTATGTGCCAACTCATCAACTACTTGTCTCAACCATGTACCCAACATGTATCTCAACCAAAATCCCTCATCAATTTCATCATGAAAATCTGATTTGTAACTCTGTAATCAACCTGGTGTATATGACCACATACTAGCAAACCTTCCTTAACTTTAACAATAAGAGACTAGCACTTTCATCAAACTTTAATTTAGTCTCACATGACTAGTTTTGGATTAGTCAATAACCCTAACTTGAAATAATCATAACTATGTACCTGTAATGAATAAAGATATGAAAGTAGTACACAATGTTCTTTAGTGTGTTTTATGCAATTCTTCCTGGTGTCACTACTTGGAACCTCTCAAAAAAGGATTTATAGCAAAAATGACATACCTTGTTGAATTCAAGCTTATTCTAAAGAGAGAACTTGTAGAGCATGCCCCAAACGTAATATTTGTTGTATGGATATGAAAATTGTACACATAATACTACATACTATATCCTAACCAACACATTTTGTCTTACTGAATTTGGATATGTTAGGAAGAATTTATGACGTTTTTACCCAAAACACATGTTTTAGACTAGTTTAGGGACTAGCCACAAACCCTATTTTTCATGGAGTGTAACTCCAAAAATAAATTGACTCACAAGATGAAATTTGTACCACAATTACTTGGATATGTTTCCTCAATTTCCTCCCAATTTCACGGTCCGAATCATTTTAGAAAAAAAGTTATTGAGAAAATGGTGAGATGACCTGTAAATAACATACCTTAGAAAGCATCATCAAAAGAATTTATCCTCCCTTGAATTTCGGCCTTCTTTACTTCACTTTCCCTCTAAAATTCATCTTAGATATCCTTTGGTTACCTCAGTCACCTGTAGATATTCTATGGCAAATTTATGGCTTAACCTGCATTAGTACTTCCAAAACAAATATCAACAACATAAATCTCAATTAATAAAATGCTACCTTTAGTTATTGCTCGACAACACAGGTATTCCAACAAAGGACGAACACCTTCAGTAACCACTCACATAACCATATCAAATATCAACACACCAATGTTTCACGTGGTAAAACCCCTATGGGGAAATATCCACGGCCCCAGCCAATGCGGCCACTTGGAGCAGTTTATTAATGCAAAGAAAAAGATTACAGAGAGATTTTACAAGAGAGTTTCTCACAATCGATCATCAGAAAATGACCCTCCATTCTCTTTAAATAGAGATCATGGACCAATTGGGTGCTAAGCCACATATCAATGGTTGTTAAGATCGAGGAGAGTATGAACTATTAGATCACTCTATGTCGGGAATATATCATGACCGTCGGATCACTCTATGTCGGGAATATATCGTGACTGTCAGATCACTCTATGTTGGCAATATATTGTGACCGTTGGATCACTCTATGTTGGGAATATATCATGACCGTCGGATCACTCTATGTCGGGAATATATCGTGACCATCGGATTTCCTAACTACAAATGCAAACTAATGCATACTAAAGAAACACACTAGGAAACACACTTTTACCTAACAACACATTATACCAAGTGGATCTTAACTAACTCCTAAGTGTCTAAATATCCTAACATCCCCCCTTAAGAACAACTTGGTATAGGATTGAAGGATTTACAATAGTGACACAATAGGAGAAGGAAGGAGGCATTA
>JZKD02S1675624.1:160934-182868 GCA_000966675.3 Picea glauca
AGGCTCCAACCCCCTAGTTTTTCAGGCTACAACCTGAGGGAAGCTCCAACTCCCCAATTCTATGGCTACAACTAGAAGGAGGCTACAACCCCCTATGTTCTCTGGCTACAACCACTTGTCCTTGCCCCATCCAACCACCCCGACGTAGAAGTAGAATGATGGAACCACTGTCACACTATCACTGTGAGATATACTGCTATAAACCTGTACCAATCAACCTACACCAAACAACTTGTACAATAACCTGAACCACGCATCAACCTGTACCTCAACCTGTAATCAACCTATAGCATAAACAAGTGCATCAACCATGCACCAACCTGTACCAAACAACTTGTAATCAACATGTACCATAAACAAGTGCATCAACCATGCACCAAATTGTACCTCAACCTGTACCATGAACAAGTGCATCAACCATGCACCAAACCTGTATGAATAACCTGTCCAAACAAGCTATCACAACAACATGTCTCATCAATCTTATCAACCAAATCAAATCTACTCACAAAGATCAATCACCAAGACAACTCTCAAATATGTGCATCAACCAAGCATAACACAACAACTCATAATCATCACTAAGATCAATATATGCTTCTAATAATACACCAATACAAGTATGCTACATCATCCATAAACCATGTGTCAACAATACTACTAACAAGTGTCTCCAACCATGTACCAAGTATGTACCAATCATGTATTAACTACTCATCAACCATGACCGATCAAGATGTACCAACATCATAGACTATACACCTCATGTATATGCCAACTCATCAACTACTTGTCTCAACCATGTACCCAACATGTCCCTCAACCAAAACCATCATCAATTTCATCACCCAAATATGATTTGTAACTCTGTAATCGAACTAGTGTATATGATCACATACCTACAAACATTTCTTAACTTCAACAACAAGAGACTAGCACTTTCATCAAACTTTACTTTAGTCTCACATGACTAGTTTTGGTTTAGTCAATAACCCTAACTTGAAATAATCATAACTATGTACCTGTAATGAATAAAGATATGAAAATAGTACACAATGTTCTTCAGTGTGTTTTATACAATTCCTCCTGGTGTCACTACTTGG
Organism: Picea glauca; assembly: GCA_000966675.3. Lineage (NCBI taxonomy): Eukaryota > Viridiplantae > Streptophyta > Pinopsida > Pinales > Pinaceae > Picea > Picea glauca. The sequence goes on from JZKD02S1675624.1 coordinate 162,038, forward strand.
AACCTCTCAGAAAATGAGTTATAGCAAAAATGACATACCTTGTTGAATTTGGGTTATTCTAGAGAGCGAACTTGTAGAGCATGCCCCACACGAAATATTTGTTGTATGGATCTGAAAATTGTAAAAGAATACTATAGGTTATACCCTAACCAACACATTTTGTCTTACTGAATTTGGATCTGTTAGGAAGAAGTTATGACGTTTTTACCCGAAACACCTGTTTTAGACTAGTTTCAGGACTAACCACAAACCCTATTTTCCACGGAGTTTAACTCCAAAAATAAAATGACCCACAAGCTAAAATTTGTACCACGACTACTTGGATATGTTTCCTCAATTTCCTCCCAATTTCATAGTCTGAATCATTCTAGAAAAAACGTTATTGTGAAAAATGGTGAGATGACCTGTAAATAACATTCCTTAGAAAGCATCATCAAAATAATTTACCCTCCCTTGAATTTCGGCCTTCTTTACTTCACCTTCTCTCTAAAATTCGGCTTAGATATGCTTTGGTAACCTCAGGCACCTGTAGATATTCAATATGCTCAAGTGTGATTGAAATGAGAGAGCATTGCCTCTTATTTATACTTTCATGTGGCTTCCTTAAGGGGTTACCTTTTAACCACCTTAACCCACTTTCCTTATTTTAGGGGTAACCCACTTCTAACCACTTGTCAAGTTAGTAATTTATCCATTAACTTTATTATTTAAATAATTTATTTTTTATTCACTTTGACTTATAGTACACTCATCACTTCAATTTATTATTTAAATAATTTCTTCTTTGCAAACACTTTGACTACTTTGATCTTTTGGGGCTTCTAGACGACTCATGAGGGTTCTCCAACTTCACATGGCCATAAATATCTAACCATGAGGATTTATGTGACGTTCCACATACTACTGGAAACATAATGACATGTAATATCCATATATAATAGTATTTCCTATAAATATATCAAAATTCATACCATTATCCATCAAACAAACTTGGGTCCATTACCCAAACCTGGGTTCTCCAACTTCTCATGGCCATAACTCCCTAACCGTGAGGAGTTATGTGACGTTCCACATACCAACAAAAATGGAATGAAATGTACTATCCATATAGAATATTCTCACCTTCAAATATATTAAAACTCATACCATTATACATGAAACAACCTTGGGTCCATTACCCAAACCTTTGTGCTACCAGAATTCGCTACCAGACTTTCTCCAAGGGTTGACATCAATCACTAAGAGTTGACATCAATCTACAATATCACTCTTCAATGGTTGAGATCAATGAAAACCAACAATCCATACCAACTGTCCATAAACCGAAGTCAATTGTCTGACAATGACCTCGTAGGATAGGTACTACTTTATATCCATCATGATGCAATACATGAATATTCATGTTCAATCCCCTTCTTCTTTTGAATCCATGGTCATTGGGCATCTTAATAAAATGACCCAATGCACAAATGTTTTAAGACTCAACAACCCAAATATGATTTTCCTTATGTTTTCAAATATATTCAAAAAGGATAAATGTACTATAATAAGATATTTGTTTTTCATTTCCTTAGTCTATTGATAAAGGCATTCAACCATTCCTCTCCATATTGTTCTAGGTGACCGACTGTTAATCTAGACAAGACTGAAAAAAATTCAAAATAATTTTGTATAGAGACATTCTGTGTAGAATTTGATGTACTCTCCAAGTCAAGAAACTCTCTAAATTGGGACCAACACATGTAGAAATAAACTATGGTCATTTAATCCCATTGGGTTCTCACCAATTAACAATCATGATGGACTACTTATAAGAGTCTTGTTTCCCAACTAGAAGAGTTACATTGTGGTATTACGATGAGCATCTTCTCCACTTCATGTAATAGTCTCAATGGATGTTATCTACAACCAACAAGCTTGGATAAACTTCTTTGATTTTTGGATTGTAATCCCATGAGTATATCACATATCAAATTTTTTTTGTAACCATCATATATTCAAATTTTCAAAGTTAAAATATCAATAATATTGCATTTCCGTTTACTTGTGGGCCAATTCAACATCATCTTTGGTTGTTATAGGGTTTTTGTCTCTATATAAATACCCCTTGGGGCACGTCCTCTTTACCTATAGCCCCGCTTTGTGTTGCATCTCCCAACATGATGGATTCATAAATGATCTTTGATAACCTCAAATGCACCATCACATGACCATACCACACCCCTATATTGTCATGCACCTTTGTTCTCTTGTATAATCAGTACATTATGTCATATGAGTCTCCCCAATTCATGTCCTTGTATGGATTCCAAATAATCTATTCCATGCACACTTCTACCATGCATCAAACCCTCTCACCTTATACCTGTGGGAAGGGTCAACATGAGTGTAGTGAATGGACACATTCATGATACCACATGTAGTGTGAGGGTAGGTGTGGAAGACCACCCACACACACTCACACTACTAAAAGGGGGGAAAAAGAGACTGAAGTCACCACTTGGTTTTAGGGCCAAAAGGAGAAACCCTAACATAAAAAAAAATAGATGCAAATAAAAGGGTAAGCCACTAGATTAATTAGGACTGTAAGATCTCATTAATGTAACCTAGGGCTATAGGTGTGTAGTGTACTTAATCCAAAACTTTAGATAAATCACATGAGATATAGTGCAAGCAACAAAATGTGAGAACACAAGAGAAAAGAGAGATAAGAATAGAGTGTTATGTTCACTTTCTTGTTCAAGGGGGAAACCTCTGAGATAAATTATCCAAATACAATAACAATTTTTAACAAAACAATGCATAACCTTCTACTCAATATATAGCTATCCATAGAGAATCTTAACAACCTATGGGCCCCTTATAATGATGGTTTACCAACTAATTTGGGTCTTATTACTAAAAATGACCCTTTATTACAATGAGTGACTATTAACTAACTATTTAATGGGCCTTATTCAATGAAGGTGGTCTTATACATTAATAAAATATCTAAATAAGGGGGTTAGGGTAGGACCCTAACATGCCCTCCCCCTTCGAAAGTAGTGTTGTCCTCAAGGATGAAGGAGAGGAAATTGTTGTATAATCGCTATTGATTCCCATGTGACATCTTCCGGTTGCATATCTTTCCACTGGATCAATACTTCCTTGATTGTGCACTAGTGCAACTGGTGTTGTATGGTATCTAATATTGCTTCTGGTTGGATCCAATCATCAATTTTTGGCAAGTTGGTGTGCACTTTACAATTTTGTCCCACAACTTTCTTCAAACATGACACATGAAAAATTGGATGAATCTTGGAGTGGGTTGGGAGAGCCATCTTGTAGGAAACCTGACCAATTCATTGTATGATCTGATAGGGACCATAGAACTTTGGAGATAACTTCTAGGGAAATTTATCTTTGAGTGATGTTTTTTTATAAGGTTGCAGGTGAAGAAACACTTGATCCCATTCATTAAAAGAACAATCAGATCTATGTTGATCAACTTGTTGTTTCATTTGATTTTGCACCATAAACAAGATTTCCTTGAGGATACAGATAATGGCTTCTTTGTTGTGAAGCATTTTGTCTACTACATGAACCTTGGAGGTTTCCGGTACATAAGATGTCACTGATAGGGTTTTTTGGCCATAAAAAACTTCATATGGTCTCATTTTAGTAGCTCTATGATAAATGGTGTTGTACCACCATTCAACTAGGGGAATATATTGTGCTCATTGATGCAGATTTTCAAAAGAAAAACATCTCAAATAGGTTTCTAGACACTTGTTAACCACTTTTGTTTGACCATCGATTTGAGGATGATATGCAGTTCTCATATTTAGTTGTGTACCTTGAAGTTTAAATATTTCTTGCCAAAATTTGTTGGTGAATGTGGGGTCTCAATCTCCAAAAATGGAAGTGGGCATACCTGTAGTTAGAGATGTGATGCATGAAGGCCTGAGCCACTAAGGAAGGAGTGAAAGGATGAGCCAGGAAACAAAAATGAGCAACTTTTGAAAGATGGTCAACAATGACCATGATGACTAATTGTTTGCCTACTTTTGGGAGCCCCACAATTAAATCCATTGAAATGTTTATCCAAATTGGTGTTGGGATTGGTAATGGTTGAAATTCCCCTGGTATCTTCATTGTCTCTCCCTTGTTTCTTTTGTAAAGTGTCACAGGATGATGCAAAGACTTGGATATTTGTTTTCATATTGTCCCAAAAGAATTAATTCTTATTCCTTTCACAGGTTTTATGAAAGATAGAGTGATCATCTATCTATGATGAATGTAGATCATTTAAGACTTAATGTTGGAAAAACTTCTACATCAAAACTATGTCTAGAATTTTTTGAAACGTCCAACATTTTGAGTGGACACTCCACCCATCATCAGGTACATAAGAAGATGATATGTTGTAAAAGAGTTATGGGGTTTGTAAACATAGAGGAGTTTACCATTAACACATTGAAAATAGTCGTTGGCATTAGGTAACCCTTAAAGTTAAGATATTAAGGTTGTTAAGAATAGATGAAAAGAATAATTAAAAATATTAAATTAATAATAAAGTATTAAATTAAATTAAATTAGAAAATTAATAAAGTATCAAAATAAAGTATTAAATTAAAGTCATCGAGTATTAAAATAAGGGAAAGTTGGGGTTAGAGAATGGGGGAGAAGGTAATATTAAAATATTTAATAAAGATAATGAGGAGATTGATATAAAATAATTAAGGAGAGAGAAATAATATTAGATTAGAGAAATATAATATTAGAATAGAGAAAGGAGAAAGATAATAATAAAGAGAGAGAAAGAATAGAGAGAGGAAAAAAGAATATAAAGTCAAGGGAGATTCAAAGTAGTTTATGAGATAGTTAAAGATTAAAGGGAGATAATATTAGAATAGAGAGAAGAAAATATGAAGGTAAGAGAGATATTGAGATCATAGATCGATTATAATATAAAGTAAGAGATAAAAATGTCTATTCTTAAGATAATGGCGGTGAAAAAGCTTTTTAAGAACAAATGAAAAGACTAATTAAAAATTTTAAAATAATAATAATAATAATAAATTAGTTAATGATAAAGTATTAAATTGAATTAAATTAAAAAAATAATAAAGTATTAAATTTAAATAGTTAGGTGTTAAAATAAAGGATAGGATGGAGACAAAGAGGTTTGGGGAGAAGGTCATATTAAAATATTCAAATGAGGATGATTGAAAGTACAATAATTAAGGAGGGAGATAATAATTAAAGGGAGAGATAATATTAGACCTTTGCGAGAACAATGCACCCATTATAATGCAATGTATCTTGTTGTTGTGGATAACTTTTAGGCAGGTTGGATCTACCTGGAGCCTTTGGATGAGTTTCCTTAAAGTATCATTTGCTAGTCATTCTTTGCAAGCCTCCTTGAGCCATCCCAGGCTTGGTAATGATTAGGAAAAAAGAGACTCATCCTCCTCGAATTGTCTAGATAAAGAATCAACCTCAACATTCTCTTTACCTTTCTTATATATGATCCAATAATCATACCCCAACATCTTGGTGATCCATTTATGTTGTTCTAGTGAAGAACATTGTTGTTCAAGAATGTACTTCAGAATATGATGGTCAGTCTTGATCTGGAAATTCCTCCCAATGAGATATGAGCACCAAGTCTCTACTGCATGAAGGATAGCCATTATTTCCCTCTTATATGTGGGTTTTCGCAAATTGTGGTCATAGAACTATTTACTGGGGAATGCCAAGGGGTGTCCTTCTTGCATTGATCCTTATCCAACACCTCTCTCTAAAGCATCTGATTCCAAGACAAAAGTATTATTAAATTTAGGTATTGCTAATGGAAGAGTAGCACACATGGCATTATTTAAAGCAATGAAGTCTTGTGTTGCCACCTCACTACAAACAAAGGAATTATTTTTAAGGAGTGAAGTTAGGGGACCTACAATTTTGGAATATTTTTTCACAAATTTCCTGTAGTGTCCTATAAGTCCTGAGAATCCCCTCAAGCTCTTTAGTGTTCTACGACAAGGCCAATATTGCATAATTTCCACTTTCTTGGGATCAACTCATACACCCTCTTGACTTACAATGTGACCCAAATATTCAACCTCATGAGCCCCAAAATCACATTTGGAGCACTTAACAAATAATTGGTTGTCTCTCAAGAGTTGCAAGTACTTATCAACATGCTCTATGTGTGATTCCTATGTTTAATCGTATATCAATATATTGTCGAAGAATACCAGCACAAAATTTCATAGGAAGGGTTTGAAAATATTGTTCATGAGACTTTGGAATGTGGATGGAGCATTACAAAGGCCTAAAGGCATCACTAGAAACTCATAATGACCTTCATGTGTTTTGAAGGCTGTCTTTGGGATGTTTTCCTCTTTCATTCTTATTTGGTGGTATTCTAAATGTATAACAAGCTTAGTGAAAAAAAAATCTCCATGAATTTCATTAAGGATATCATCAACAATAGGGATGGGAAAATTTTCCTTAATTGTTAACTTATTGAGAATCCAAAAATTAGGACGTATGCACCAAGATCCTTCCTTTTTTAATACCATGACTATTGGTGATGAGTAAGGGCTTGTACTAGGACAAATGACCCCCAGTTCCAATAGCTCATGAATGATATTTTATATTAAATTATTTTGTGAAAAGTGTGGTGATAAGGACCTACATTTGGTAGTTGACTTCCTAGAATCAGGGAATGCCATGGTCATGCTCTCCTTAGGAAGGGGGTAAACCTTTTGGTGTCTCAAATATCTAATGATGTTTGTCAAGAAATAGTTGCAAGTCTAGATAGATTTCTTATGTTGGGTTATCCATGACCTGTATAGAATTAAATTGGGAAATAATGCCAGAGTGAAACTTCTATAGTAACATCTCCATATGACGAGATATGAATATTTTAGGAGAGCCTGACTGAAGCTCCCGAAGGGTTTGTGCATGGCCCTCTTTGTTGAAACTCATATAGAGTTATTTGAAATCCACGTTGATTTGTCCCAATGTATGTAACCATTCTTCCCCCAATACTATATCACACCCACCCATATTGATGGAAAATAGATGGATTTTGAGCTGATAGTATCCCATTTGGAGTCTAACATTTTCACATATTCCCCCACATTTCATCATACCTCCATTGGTGATCATGATTTGAAATTTGGGGACTAGGTGTACATAACAATGGGTTTCTTTTACTACTCTTTTGTAAATGAAATTGTGAGGACTTCCACTGTCAATTAGGATTATGAATTTCTGGTGTTTGATGTAACACATGAGTTTCAAGGTTTGTGGAGTTGAAATGCCTAATAATGCATGCAAAGAGATAAGTGGTTCTTCATGAGAAAGTGAAGGTTATATATCCACTTGAGTTTGAGTTTTGGTGTCTTCAACTTGTAACTATGGTGTCTCATCGATACGTATGTCTTCGGCTATGGTGTGAGTGGCCATATCAATTTGGAAAAAAAATTGCTCTTTACACTGATGAAATGTAACATATTTTTCATCACAATTATAGCAAAGTCCTCGTCTTTGGAAATATTCCATTTCCATTGGAGATAAACTTTGTACTTTCAAGGGATGAGTAGGATTTATGCTTGGGGAAGTACCCTAGGGACGAAAAGTGCAAGGAATGAAGATTGGATTTTTTGTTTTTGCATTGATCACCATCTCTGCTCCTATGGCCCTTCATGTCACTTCCAAACATGTAGCAGGATGTTGCATTCTAACTTGATCTCGATCTATTCCTTGATACCGCTAATGAAACATTATTTGTAGAAACAATATATTAAGTTATATATATAGATAACTAACTTCTCAAAGTTTTCCATAAAATCTGGGACTAAGCCTATTTGGCGTAACATGGTAAGATTCCCTAAATAGTGAGTATCTTTCTCAAAACATTCATAGAAAAATTTAACAAACTGAATCCAAGTGAGATAGCTTGCATATGATTTTTTATTCCTTTCCCACCATTTCCATCATTATAGATCTAGATACAAGACCCCCACCTTGAGTTTCATTATGTCATCTGTAATTCCCTAGAGGGAAAAGTAATGTTCCATCTAGGTGACCCATCCAGACAAGTCAGAACCATCAAACTTATTCAGGTCCACCTTAGGATAACAATGCTACATGTTATTATCCATTGATCTATTCTTGTGTGGACTCAATGAGGGTTGTGGGTGGTTAAATAATCATGAGTGATAAATTTCTTCCTGGTGTGGCTCAATGTGTTTTGAAATCCATTGTTCTACTTCTGGCATGCCATGAGATTTCATAGGTGCCAATTGCTCCATCAAATTTTTTTTCAACTTGTCCAACTTATAATTGAACTTCTTATCCCAACTAATTACAGACTATTTAATTCCCCCAAGTTGTTCATTAAGAGTCGTAACCATTTTATCCAATCTATTAGTAGTAGAGTGAGTAGCCATATTTTCTGGGGATTTGGTATGAGGTGTTTTATAGATATCCACCATATGTGAGCTTGTAGAAAAAGGTGACCAGGTCCTAAGGACGAGAGAGTGTTAGGTGTTATATCTCTCTGATATACATGTGAGGTCCAACAGTAGTACTCAATCTAGTATCTCAAGGCACTAACTAAGGAGGCTCAACCATACCCTTAACCATACTACTAGACTACCTAGGTACTGGAGAGTGCTCTCCCTAAGTGTTGTTCTCAATGTACTATAGCAACAAGAAGATTGTTTAACTTATCTAAGGCTGGTTTCAAGTATACCTATGGAAATTCCTATATACTAGAGGGTATGTGGAAGTGATATTTCATACACAGGTACTATATGATGTGGTACTACTCAAAGGGGTGAAAACGAGGGTTACAGGGGTTTCCAACAAGCAAGGTGAAACCATGTGTAGTTCTTGTGTGTATTCTTTCTCTACCGCAATTTTACCTGTTGACCAACAGATCACTATGTTATTTGAAGACACTGGAATGTGTCTCTAAAAAAAATTAAAAATTATGATATTGTTAACGCAAGAAAAATATACTATAATCACCAAAAAATAACTTGTGCAAGGTAGGGATGGAGGCCTAAAATGTAAAATGATCACAACTTCAGTTGTACTTATCTAATTGGCTATTATGGCCCCAATTATGAAATGTTGTAGATTTTATGGATCTAATAGCACTAGTTTGATTGAAATATGTGCACTATGTCAAAACATATCCAATCTACAAAATTCACAACCGTCACAAAAAAACCCTAAAAATTACAGATTTTGAATTAACAATATCTCCACTTTCTGAACTCCTTTTTGGAGGGTTATTTTTTGAAATTGGGTATTTTTTTGAGAGGAATTCATATATCTGGCTGGTTTCTTCAAATTATACACATAAATTTTTAGAAATTGATATGAATAATGTCATCCTATTTTTTCTATGGAAAATATGCAAAAAGAAAAATTCTCGCACTTTGTGCCAAACAAATCTCCCACTTTGTGCCTAAGAAAAAGCTCTGATACAACTTGTAGTGTACTTAATACAAAAAATTAGAGAAAACGTATGAGATGTAGTGCAAAACCCAAGAACACGGGAGAAAACAGAGATAAGAAGAGAGATCTATGTTGACTTGCCTCTTCAAGGGGGAAACCTCCAAGAGAAATGCTCCAAATACAACAACAATTCTTGACAAAGCAACACATAACCCTCTACTCAATATATAGCTATATGCTGGGTATATGTGTTATATTATTTGCATGTGTGTGTGTGGGTGCATCAGATACGACAACTGCGTCTGATGATATTTGTTATTTTTAGCAGATTTTACTATTTTTAGTGGATTTGTAAATTAATCCCGGATTAAAGGATTAGGTTTTTGGTATCTACAGAATACCTGAAAACATTGTATATATTGTATGGTGAATGGTGAAATTCGATATAATGAAAATAAAAACGGTTTTCCCGGTTGAGGGTTTCCGGTATAAAATCTCTATGTACTCTTTGTATGAGCCATTGATTAATTTTTGTCGTGCTTAAGAATCTATATGCATTGCTTTACTTCGCAGGTTTAAAACTTACACTGTACATATAGAATATTAACTACCTATGGCCCCCTTGTTAGAAAACTGAGGGGGGGGGGGGGAGAGGAATCAGTATGAGCACCTTTTACTTCTTTCAATCACAATATATAATCTTCAACTTTATCAACAGTATATCATTTATGATTTAATTCAATATATCATGAGCATATAACCAAAAGTAGTACCAATCAATATCACATCAGATACAAAGTACACCAGAATTTACGTGGAAACCCAAATGGGAGAATAACACAGAATGCTTTCTTATATATATATCAAGAATACATTTATAGGAAGCACCAAATTCCAAATTCTCCAGCACCAACTGGAAGGAGGCACTAACCCCTTGATTTATAGGCACCACCCTGAAGGAAGCACCAACTCCCTGAGTTCTCCAGCACCAATTGGAAGGAGGCTATGAACCCTTGATTTACAGGCACCTACCTGAAGGAAGAAACAACTTCTTGAGTTCTCTGACACCAACTGAAAGGAGGCTACAATGCCCTGATTCACTAGCACCAACCAGAAGGAAGCTCTAAATCCCTAAGTTCTTCGGCACCAACCGGAAGGAGGCTACAACCCCCTTTCCTTTCTTCGTCCTGCCACCCTAAAATATAAGTGTAGAATCACTATCACTACCACTGATACTGTCACCGCCAATGTCACTAATACATCAACCAAACAATTACTATCCACATCAACCAACCTTTCACTGTCCACATCAACCAACCTGCCATTAATACTATCACATCAACCAATGACTACCACTATCACATCAACCTGCCACTATCTCTATCACTGATATACCATCATCAACCAACTATACCCAAATCCACTCACATGGTTACCAAAACCATCACCAAACCATGTACATCAACCATGTACATCAAACATCAACTAGAACCTATACCATACCATGTGCATCAACCATGTACATCAAACCTCAACATGTACAAACATCACCAAGACATGCACCTCATACATGTACCAAGAATATGTCTCACACCATGCACCAAAGATGTGCCTCAAACATATACTAATTAATCAACAAGATACCAAGGCATGACCATCACATCATCAACAAGTAATCAAGATGTACCTCAAACCATGTGCCTCAAGCATGTACCAACATCCATAAACCATGAACCAAGAGATACCATCAAACATGTACCATATCACTCATATACCATACAACCTGTTAGCACTCTGTAAATTTCCTAGAGGTTGAAAAGAAGAAATATACAAAGGTAACCTTAACCAACCACTTTTAAAGCTGGGATCTAGCCCTTCCAGCTTCAGAGAGGGATCTCTCTATATAATTTATCTTTGTTTTGAATTAAGATATTAGGCTAGCTATAGAAAATGTCGGTTTTGTTGTAAAGGGTTTTTGAAATTGGTTGAGACAAACTACACATCCATTGGGCTATGGGGTCTGTACTTAATAAAATCTGAGATGCAACCAGAAACGCTGAAGAAATCTTTCACAAGGCGAGATAACACCCTCACTGGATCTTTAATAATTAAAGTGATGGACAGAAGAAAAGATAGGGAAAATAACTCCAATTAACAAGCACTTAAGAATCTCTTAATTGAAACTATTTAGAAGATGAACATCAAAATCTTTAGAATCGGAAACAGGGTATCGGAGATAAATCCTGCAACATAACGCTATTCGTAAAGATTAGTTATTGAAAAACAAGATGATTACAAAGCAAGGAAACATTTGACTAAGAAAATCACATCACCAGTGAAAATGCGGAAGAATCCTGTAAAATGCCTCTTCTTTATTAATGGTGGATCTCTTCAAAAATGTTACAGCTTGATAGTAGTAGGGTGTGCAAATCAACAACCCTCAATACATTGAAAAAAGAAGTATTTATAAGTCAAAATACAAAGGTTCCTGTCATAACTGATCAGGACGTGTCCATACTATTATTAGCATAACTAACTCAACTAATCAAAAACTGTTTGGTGATTCATCACAACTGTTTGCTGAACTTCTAGGTAGGCCGTTGGTGAGGTGCCTCTGCAACCTCTGCTGACAGGACAGCTGACTGGAAATGACAGCTCATCTACTAATCTAGTAGATCGCACATTTCTTCCCATTGGATATGACCTGGCACTGTCACTTTGAGCAACCTTCGGTACACTTCGTCCATGTCTGTGTACTTAGCGAATGTAGGCTTGATGACAAAAATGTTCTTAATTTCATGCTAGATATCAATATCCAACTGCAGTGCCTCCATGAAGGCTCTACCTGTGATACTCCCTTGTATCCCTGCGAACTTTGAGTTGTCGTTAGATATTTCTGTCAGCCTTTTCTTGTAGTCGGGGAGTGTCATTAATTTATCATTGATGACTTTCATACCAGGTAGGCCTTTCCTCTACAGAGCATCTATCTTGTGGAAAAACCTTTGCACTCCTTGATCCATAACTTGGATTTTCTCCTCGAGCTGAAGCATGAGGCCTCTTTTGGTCAGAACTTGTTTCACCTCCAATATAGTTTCAATCCTGTCCTCGATCTTCAATTCTAATAGTTCCTCCCGGGTCTTTGAATTAAGGAACCTTATGATTTCATTGGCTTGTGCAGGCATATCTCCTAGCTCCATCCTGATTTTTTCCACTGCCTGTTTGCTTCTCTCAAGCAATTCATTTTGTTCAAACATAATTTGAACCATCAGCCAGATTTTGTTTATGGACTTAGAAATATCAGTCTACACAAGTTCTTTAACCTCTGCCAAGGTTTTTCCTGCCATTGTCTGTTTCTGGAGCTGCTGCAACTCCTTCTTCATTTTCTCATTCACCCGTTTCTCTTTGGCTAAACTTATCTGGAAGGAATTCTTTAGCTCTTGGAGATTTTCCACTTCTTTCTTGAGTCTACTGATTTCAGACTCTTGCAAATTCATTCTCTCCATAGACTTGGCTAGGTCTATGGTGCCTTCTGGTACCTGCTCTGTAGTTGCAGATGGAACTGTTGTCACTGTCGCTGTGCTCAACCCTGCAATGGGGATAGCACTTAAGGTGATGCCCTCCACTGTCTTCGTCTGTTCTTTCTCCTTTAATAGTTTTTCCATATCGGCCTCCAGCTCCCTTAACTGAGCATTCTGCTCCATGAGTAATCTCAGCATCTCATCCTTTTCGCCTTCCCTTTCAGCTATTTCTTTCGTCTGTGGGTCCTCTGTTGGAGGGAGATTTAGCTGCTTTCTCAATGCGGCGATGTCAACATTCTTCTTTTTAATCATTTCTTCGGCAGCCTTGACATTCACTGGGTCGTAGCCAATCTTGAGGACCAGCTCCTCCAGAGTCTTTATCTTGTTGTCTTTCGCGAAGGAAGACATCTTCTCTAGCTTCAGTTGGGTCTGGGCGTTGCTCAATGCTGTCCGATACTTTGACACAGAAGTTGAAACATGGGATAAAGTGTGGGAAATCATTTCCCCAGTTTGATTATGCAGATCCATTTGATTTGCCGGATGCACATCTTTTGCTTGGAATTCAAACGTGGCCCTCTTGTAATCAGATATAACCTTGGGATCCGGCACTTGTGCATGGAGGTACGCCATATGCATCCTACCCTTTTCTGTATCGAATGCCGAGAGTAGTCTGTGTTGGGCTGTGGATGACTGCTTCTGGAATTGTGCATAAGCGTTGCTGGTGAGTGACTAGTTCCTCTTCTTGATCAAGTCATATTTTTCAAAAATGCCCAACTTGGGCCCAGTCTTGCTTGGTGGAGTATCCAAGGGAGAATCCGTGGACTTTACTACTACTTCTTTAAGCTGACTAGAGACAAAATATGAAGTGAATTGCTTGGCCCCAGTAGTGGTCACTATGGTAGTCAACGTGGTAGCTTCTGCTGTTGTGCCGGTCGTTGAAATTGTCTTCAGCTTTTTAAAGTGAATTTGAAATTCCTCCATTGACACCTCTGTTACAGGAGGAGATGACTCTTGTCAGGGCCTCTTCTCCTTGAGGGCCTGTGGCGTGGTAGCGGGAAGCGCACTTGTTGAGGGCCCTGCGGTTCCATCCCGACAACAGGTTCTACATCCTCCAACGTATCGGGCTCCCATTCAGTTTGATTGGTAAATCTTTCGATTTCGGGCCTGGGCTCGTGTGCATATGGGGCAGTCTTATTTCTGACTCTCATCTCAGAAATGATTCCACAAGGATCGTAATGCCAGGTGAAGCTTGTCGAAAATTTCATTTCCCTCAATAGTTTGTCTGCTTCATCACCAACGCCTCTATTATTGCAGATAAATAACCTATCTACCCTTTAATCCGCAACTGTTGCTTCTTTTTGAGAGAAACAAACTGAATATCATCATAATTCATAATTTGCCTAATATATTCTAGTGCGAAAAATCTTACCGGTATATATCTCGGAAGCTTGTATGGTGCCAACTCGCACCCATAGACTCGGATTTCAGAGTGATTCTGGTACAAGTACCAGTCTCCTATCTTCGCACTTTCTGAGGGGTGTAGAACTCTCTGAACTTCGTCATTTACTCGTGGCTCAGGCATGCCACTCAACATACTTACTACAGGGTGGTAGAACTGGTCAATGAACACTGTGAAATCATATTCGACCGAATCGTGCTTTAGAAGAGACGTCCACGTTGTGACTAGCTGTGGCCTCCCGTCGGAGTCCATCTTCTGCATGGAGAAGTTGAACCTGTCTGCTTGAAAGTACACGAACATGTAGGCTAGAATGGATGAATACCTTAACATGCCCTCAGTGGTGAAGTTCACGAATTGCTCATGGATGTTATTGGCTAAGAAAGTACTGTAATCAAATTGAGTGGTTGGTTGTTCATCATTTGAAAAGATGGATAGGAAACCCAAGATGGGTTCGTCCACCCATTGATCAGAATAGTATCCAAGTAGAGCACACAGGGCCGAAATAATCTGATTCCCTTTGATGGAAAACATGGAATAAGGATACGGGGGATTGGTGGTCGGGATTGGAGAGGAAGTGGGAAAAAATAGCTCGAAAATCTGAGCTCTTTGCGGGAAAGTCATCTTCTGGTAGAGCTCGGTGAGGATTTACAGGTTGAATGGGGTTACAGACTCCGGGCGGGTTATCTGCATCATTTGGTCGATATCCTCTGGGGTAATGAAGAAGAGGACGTCCCCAGAGGAGGAAACAATGGCTTTCTGTTCGGGGACATAGTGAGCTTGGCACTTGAGTGCAAACTCTGGGAAATGGTGGACTTGGGGGAACAGATATAGGGGAAAATTGGACTCCCAGAGCCCAATATCATCACTATGGTCTAGGAAAACTTCCCGGAGCCATGATTGCAGATCAGAGAAATCAAAGCTGCATGTAGTGTCCACTATCAAGCGATCCTTGTCTACCAGAGGGATTTTATCAAGATCGACAGGAGGAGTAACGAACAAATTCTCTTCCTCTTCAACTGGCCTCGTTTTAGACACCATCTCAGTGACTGTACCTGCAACAAACAATGTTAGTGGGGTCTACTGGTGGTGGAGGAAAACGACGGGGAAACAATGGAAATATGATAGATAAGTTCTCTGGTGCGATGGATGGTTTCTGGCGCGAGGGATGAATAACGAGTGAAAATGGGCACAACGGTGTTTTTATTCAAAACTGGGTCGGTCGGACACGGGAAAATGGTCAGCATGACAACGGGCATTTTATCCAGTCATTAATGTATAACGGGCCACTTAGGGTGATATGGTAGGTGACGGTAAACAACGTATACGGACGACTGACGTGGAGGTTTGTGATTGGGGGGTAAAGTCGCCAAAGGGGGTTGTTCATGAGTGAAGGGTGTTATGGCACTGACACCAGGGACTGGCAGTAGTAACGGGATGGGACTCAGACCCAGACCTGAGTGGGACAAGTGGGCTTAGTGGAGGGTGACATCCAGGGGCGATGGAGTGTCAGACAACATGTGGAGGATGGGACTCGTGAACCAATAGGGTGACGACACATGTAACAGGGGGCCCGTCGTGAGGAAGATTCATTTCTGGACCCCCCCCCTTTGATTAAAGATAGAATACCAAGGGGGGTCCGGAAATCACCATGATCCGTTGATCTGCGCGCTGGATTTCTAACCGCAGATCTCTGCTCGCTTTTTAACACCACTTTCGGACCCCCCCCTCCATTAAAGGCAGAACGAAGGGGGGGGTCTTGAATCCACTGTGGATCGTCGATTCAAGCGCTCTGCTTAGAGCCGTTCAGATCTACGCCTGCATTATAACCAATTTCGGACCCCCCCCCTCCATTAGAGGCAGAACGGAGGGGGGGGTCCGGAATCCAATGTAAGCCGTGGATTTGCACGCTCCTTTCTGGACCGTCCAGATCTGTGCAAAAGTTATCACTGACTTCGGACCCCCTCCCTTTGGTTAAAAGCAGAACACTAAGGGGGGTCTGGAATCAACTGTGAGCCGTTGATCCCAGCGCTGTGATCTGAGCCTTTGAAAAGTGAATGAGACATAGGTAGGGGGCGGAAAATGTCATATGTAGGAAAAACTTAGGATAAGGGCATTCACATGGGTTTTCTTTCGATATTTCTCATATACACCACCAAGGGGACATCAATTCAATTACATTTAGGCATTGGAGTCACGGGGTAACATCTTTATCAATCTGGYTTCATTTTGGCAAGGGAGGCAAGGCAATTAATCTACGTCCTAACCTACTGTCACAAGGCAATTRACCCAGATTAAACAGTTGGGTCAAKATTTTATTCTTTYTAGGGGCTATCTGATCAGGATTAGATGGTCTGATCATATTTATTCACTAGTTCTAACCTAGGGGCTATCTGACCAAGATTAGACAGTGTGATCAGATGCATTCACTAACCTATCAACATTGAAAATTTAAAAGGAACTTGGTCATATTTGAAAGGTATGACCAAGTTGCTATTATTGCATGGGGCCTTTGTTCCAATTCTTTTTAGCCCTCTTTTCTTTTTCTTTCTTTTTTCTTTTCTTTTTCTTTCTTTTTTCTTTTCTTTTTCTTTTTACAAATTATTTGAAGAATGCAATATCATTTGTCAACCAAATCACCAGATACAGATAATATCCAAGTCATCAACTGATTCCCATAATTTATGGGGTGATAACACAACCAACATATTCAAACTATCTAATACGTGCCTCTAACAATGTATCATACCATCACCTAGGTGTACCATGCACAATCATTACCATGACATGCCTTAATCATGTACCATAACAACATAAGCATAATCCTCAAATTAAACACATAAGCATACCTCTGATCCTGTAGTTGATTTGATACACAGTAACAATGACCTGTAATCTCTCCTCGAACCTCAGCAATCTGGTACTATAATTTTCCTAATTATGTCTTGTCCTTGCGAGACTAATATCTATTGTCTAGTGGGGCTTTGTGTGATGAGCCCTAGACTACCCGTGGGGGTGCCTCATAGGACACTAGTTGTCTAACCCATGGGGGTTAGCCAAGCCAGGCTTTCTTCAGAGAAACCTCCACATACCTACAATATCGAAACTCTCACCTTCTCTCTCCTTTGCTATCTCATATTTTTCTGTCACAAACTCACTAATAGATATCTTACTCACATAGAAGATATTCAATAGAATGTGTGTGTAAATGTACTTATGAGTGACTTCTTGAGGTTTATATATACTTTTTCTAGGTAACCTCTTTCCTTAACTTTAGGGATTCTTGAACTTTCTTGTTACAACCACTTTACCCTTTCATTAATGACTTGCAACCAATTAGGGGCTTCTTCACCCATATTTGGGGCTTCCAACTTCATGACCTCATAACTTATCAACCATGAGGAACTACATGAAATTCCACCTACCATTGGAAATGGAATGACAATGACTATCTATCTATGAGTGTGTTACCTACATTTACACTTTCCTTCATTTTCATATTCCTCAAACAACTTTGGGATTCATAACCACACCTATGGGTTTTTGGTAGACTTCTTTAAAGCATATTCCTGCGAGGGCCATGCTTAGAGCTACGCCATAAGGGAACCACTTTGGAGAATTCTCCAAATACACCCATCACATATGTTGATATCAATGAAAACCATTGCTTGTTGACATCAATGAAAACCAACTGTCCAACAATCTCCCCCTTTGGCATTGATGGCAACACTCATACTCCACATGTGACCAATGCTACTTCGATGTTTCTCTCCCCCTTTGACATTGATTGCAAAGGGTATCCCCGCTTGGGGATGCTCCCCCTGTCTTCATGATTCTAATATTTCTCTTTTGATCTTTCTCTTTCCCCCACATGGGTAAAATGGTAAATCCCCCTGTCAATATTCCTTCTCTGAACAATATTTCTCTGACTTCAAGTACTCCCCCTATCTTCATGCTTTTGATCTCTTCCTTTGGCAATTTCTCTTCCTTGAATTTTCTGCAATATGTCATATAGATCAATGTGGGATTTCATATATATGATTTCTTTCCTCTCTTCTGGTGTCCTTTGTCCATTGGTGCTTCCTCTTGTAATTCACTGACATATATTAAAAACATTCAAAGTTACTTTACTTCAAGTCATCATGAATTTTCAAGTTCACATTAATGACCATACTTCTTCTAATGATATAGTTTTTGTTGTTCCTTTCATTGTTTTCCTTCCTGATTCCATTTTTCCACTGATTCCACGGATTCCAATTGTTAATATGCTTTCATCCACCATTTTAGACCTGCCAAATCTCTCATGAATCCATCTTTGTCCATATGTTATAAAGTTGTCCATGAATCTGCTACTCCACTGCATACATTGATGACCCATCTGTCACTTTACCATTATGAAGATTTCCTTTTCAAAATCTGTAAACACTTTAGATTTCTCAAACGATAGTTCTCTGATGCGTAGACTTTCTGCTTAGACTCCCCCTCTTCAATATTCATATTTACTGGGAGTCTCCAAGACGAATGGCTTAGAAAAATACCCGCTTTGATGTGAAGTAATCTTCCTCTTTGTCTGTGGATTCATCATCATCCTCTTTCTTAATTCTGGCCTCTTCCTCTTTTCCCATGGATTCATCATGATATCGCACTACTGCAAATCATGTGAGTATGATATCTTGGGACTAGTCTTCATTCACATGTTCTTTTTGTTTTTCATTTCTTCTCCAAACCTTCCTGTATCTGATATCTTCCATTTTTCCTGTAGATTTGTCTTGATCTCATACTATTGCCTATCTTGAGAGTATCACTTATGGGTGTCCTTCATTCATATGTTTTTCCTTTACATGTTCTTTTTTCTTTTCCAAACCTTCTTATATCTAATATTGGTGTTCTCTCCCATAGAAGTATCCATCATGCTTCTACAATCACGAGCTATATGTCCGTAGTTATGGCATTTGTAACATTCAATATTATATAGAGTCACATATGCATTTATTGCTTGACCATTTCTTCCATAAGCTTTGCAATCTACAACATTATGTCCAAAGTTAGTATAAATAAAACAATGACCATAAAAGAAACTTTCATACCTAGGAGTGAATGATCTTCTTTAAGATGTAGTCCTTATGAATTCATGCTTTGGTTGATCATGATATTTTCTTCTATTGCTTCCTTCACAATGATTGAAGCTTCTTTGATACTTGAAAGTGGATGGTCTTATTTGACGTCCGTCTCTTCCGTAATCTTCTTCTTGATTTTTCTTCATTTCTGGAATGTTCTTCATTGAGGGATCACATTATTCCTTATTAGTAGGGCCTTTGATGACTTCTACATAACTCTTAGTCTTCTCTTCATTCTTTCCTTCTAACAACTTGTAACATTTCTCTTCATCTTTTTTTGTTGATGATGTAGAGTTTTCTCTCTCTTCAATGTTCTAGCTGATCTTGACAACTTTAACTCTTAATGTAACAACTTCTTCTTCAATATTCCCACATTCTTCTTATTTCTTCATCATCTGGATCTTCATGACTTCTTCTTTTCTCCTTGTTTCTTCAAGTTGGGTCTTCAAGGAGAAAATTTATTCTTCAAGTCTTATTTCTTGTTGACTAAATTCTTCTTCAAGTTTATTTAAGTCCTCAAATATTTCCTTGATATGGCTAGTCAAAATATTTTCTCTCTTCTTTGATTCCTTTCTTTGTGCTACTATTTCTACTTCCGAAAATTTATTTTCTTCCAACTGACTTTTGCATTCTTCATCAATTTTCTGGATTATTCTACTTGGACTTTTAGGATTGTAATAATCTGCTAGACTGCTTCAGAGATCGGATTTTGAGAATCCCATTTTATCTTGATCAATTCTTCCTCGAGTGAATTGTTTTTCTCTCTTTCTTTGACTATCTTGTCTAAAGCATTGGATATGTGTCTCTCATAATCTTCATCTTCTTAATTTGTCTAACATGATGAGCTTCTTTCTTCCCATACTAATTCAACATCTTCTTCATATTCATGCTCTAGATGAGATTCTTTTGAGTAGGAATTCTGTAATTTATTCCAAATTTATTTGGTTGATGAGCATTGTCCCATTTTGACTTTTACCAAATTAGGTAATCCTTCCATGATTAAATCCATTGCAATTTTTTTATTCCTTTTCAAATCTTTCTTGGCTATAGTCTTTGGTTTCTTTGAATTGGTGTATTATGTAACAAATGAGTACCAAACATCATACCATTGTGATACTAGAAATGATTTCATCTTGTTTCACCATATATCATAGCTCTGACCATTCTAACCATCAAACCATGACATTTCATTAGCTTTGTATCCATCAGCCATGAGATCCATGATCTACCTTCCAATGGTTAAAATGATTTCTTGAAGGACCCGCTCTGATACCAATT
>JZKD02S1675624.1:206187-230757 GCA_000966675.3 Picea glauca
TCTGTAAGCATATTTTAGTCATTTGTTATTAATGAAATGAAGTCTTATTTCCACTGCATCTCTATGTTTATGTGTATTTTTGTATTTCATTGTGTTCCTACATAAATCTGGATCACCCACTCCCATGTCCTTGCTTTGTATTGGTGTCGTGTGAAGCTTGTCGAAGACGTTTCCGCGATTACGGGTTCAATGAACCACCGGTTCCTTCGTACTTTCCATTAATTTCCCTCGACATTCTGTAGTCACCTTTCCCACTTGTTTTTGTTTTGAACTGACCGTTGGCCTTGTCTCCATCGGGCTCGTAATGCCAAGCATGCATGCTCCTTCTTATTTCGGCACGTGCTCCTTCTATATTCATTTAATTATGTCTTTGTTAGTACCTTCTGATATCCTGTACTACCTTCTGATAGTATGCCTTTGTTAGGTCTTTGTTAGTGATTTTTATTTTTTTTACTGCGTGGTGTCTTTCAAGTTGCAGTGGTCGACTATCCTTGTACAACTTTAGTCAACTCCCATTGATCATCCCTCTAATTCCTGCACCTCCTAAGTCTTTTAACTATACATCTCCCCCATATGTGACAGTCTTTACTTCATATGGTCCTAACCAGTGCATTCTGAGTTTTCATGGATGTTGAATGGATTTACTATCATACATCAACACTAAGTCTTTTTCCTTGAAAGTTTTTCTCTTGATATGTCTGTTGTGCCAAGCTTTGTCCCTTTCTTTATGAACTTCTTGGTGGAATCCTGCTAGGATCCTATCTTCCTCCATAATCATCAATTGATTCTTCCTATCCTGCACTGTGCCTCGTTCTGTCATGTTCG
This sequence comes from Picea glauca, assembly GCA_000966675.3. Classification (NCBI taxonomy): domain Eukaryota; kingdom Viridiplantae; phylum Streptophyta; class Pinopsida; order Pinales; family Pinaceae; genus Picea; species Picea glauca. Next base: position 207,013 of record JZKD02S1675624.1, read on the forward strand.
TAATTGCTGCTACATGCAGACTGGGTACCAAAAATTCTAATGGCACCACTACTTATTGTCCATATACCAGTCTGAATGGTGTGTGTCCTTTCAACTTCTTGCATGTGGTCCTGTATACCCACAACACTGCTAGTATTTTTAGGTCCCAATCATCCCTATTCACGTTGCAGATCTTTGTCGGTGCATTTTCAAGGATTTTGTTAAATTCTTCTACTGTTCCATTTTCCTATGGGTGATATAGAGTACTCTTATGATTATGAACTTCAAATTATTTAGTCATGGCCTTAGTAGTGTTGTTAATAAAGTGAGTGCCTTGGTCACTCATCAAAATTCTTGGGCAACCGAATCTAGTGATCACATGTTCAAATAGGAAGTGTGTTGTTGTCTCTGCGCTGCAATCTTTGACTGGTGCTGCTTCCGCCCATCTTGTCAAGTATTATGTCGCAATGATAATGTACCTTTCTCCTTTCCTCTTTGTTGGTGGGTTAATTGGTCCCACAAAGTCTATTCCCCATTTGTCGAATACCTGCAACATTACATGTGGTCGCAAGGGCATCTCGTCCCTTCTATTTGGTTTCCCAACTCTCTGACATACATTGCATCTTTGGCAGTACTCTTTCGAGTCTTTGTGAATGGTGCATGCAATACCTTCTGCGCGATAGCTTTGCCTGCGTAATGTCCTCTTGTTATTCCTTCATGGGCTTCTGCTAAAATCCTTGGTCTTTCATGTTCTAGCACATATCTTCTCAAGATTCTATCTACGCCCATTTTGTATAAGTGTCCTGCAATCAGCTGATAGTATGGAGCCCAAACTACCACGTTTCTCTTCCGTGCAGTGTTGTATTCATGTGGCGTGGTACCTGTACTCAAATACTGGATGATGTCTACAAAGTATTCATCGACGATCTGAACTAAAAATAACCGTGCATCCAGAAAGTTGTCCTCTAAACTTGTAGGTTCCTCTCCATTCATGACCCTTGATAGGTGGTCAGGTCCTGCGTTCAACTTCCCTGGCTTGATTATTACTTCAAAATCAAATTCTTGAAATAGGATTAGCCATCGACAGATTCTCCCCCCCAACACTGGCTTGTTGACTAGGTATTTAAGGGCTAAATGATTTGTGAACATCTTAAAAAAAAATTCCAGTAAGTAATGTCTGAACTTCTGGAGCGTGTAGACCATAGTTAGGCCTTACCTCTCTGTAGTGTTATAGTTCTACTCTGATTCTAACAATTTTTTGCTAGAAAATGCTATAGGATGATCAAAATCTCATGCTCTTGGTTGCTCCAGAATAGCTCCAAGTGCTATGGCCGATGCATCTACATGTACGTGGAATGTCTTCTCCTAGTATGGAAATACTAGTATTGGCGATGTTACCATCTTTTCCTTCAGTTTATCTAGACCGTGTTGGCAATCCTCATTCCATTGAAACTTTGTGTCTTTCCCTAATAGTTTATCCATTTGCATGGTGATCTGCACGTACCCTTTTATAAATTTTCTGTAGTATCTTGTGTGTCCCAATGTTGCTCTTAGTTGACAAACTGTTTTTGGTGGTGGTAGGTTAACAATTACTGCAATCTTTGTAGGATCTACTAGTAACCCTTTCTTGCATACTATATGGCCCAATAGTATCCCAAACGGTGTTCCAAAGATGCACTTCTTGATGTTTAATGATATCTGGCACTACCTGCATCTCTCTAACATTAGACACAAGACCTCTACATGGTATTTCAACAGACTATAGATTGTCCAATCGTCTAAGTATACCTCTAGAAACTGGTGGATAAATTCGTTAAATGCATCTATGACTACTTTGGAAAATATTGTTGGTGCATTCTTTAGTCCAAATGGCATGACCATGTACTAGTAGGATCCCCATTCTGTAGAAAACATGGTCTTGTATCTGTCTTCATGTGATATCTTAATCTGGTGGTAGCCTGAGAATCCATCCGTGAATGAGTAAACTTCGTGCCCCCCTACGTTCTCCAACACTTCATCTGTGAAAGGTGTAGGGAACAAATCATGTAGGCACGCATCGTTCAACTTCCTCAGGTCAACGCATATTATTATCCCACCTTGTTTTTTCTCCTGAACTACCATCGGGCTTATCCATTCTGATTCTTCCAGAGGTTCTATGACGTCAGCTTCGGGCATCCTATCGATCACAACTTTCACTTTTTCCTTATATATCAGATTCAGTTTGTATGGTCTTTGTCTGATCGGTCTCGCCTCAGCTCTGAGTGGTATATTCATTTCACCTAGCTCTCCTGCTATGCTATTCATTTCTGTAAACATCATGGGAAACAGGTCATTGTACTCGCGTAGTAACTATGTTATACTTTCCAATGTTTGCTCATCCCAGTAGTCTCCAATGCTGGCCATTTTGGGATTCTCAATTGTCCCAATGTTGACTTTCCTCACCTTAATCGACGCAACAATTACTTTTGATTCTAGAGGTGGACCTTCCAATTCTCTCTCTCCTTCAACTTCCTCAATTTGAATATTGCATGGATCGTCTTCATCTGGTATTTCTTCCTGCACATGGTAGCATGATAGTAGTTCTTTCATTGTATGTTTGTTTCATTGTTGTGCCTCTGTTATGAGTTCGACTTCTGGTTCCTTAATGAATATCACTCCTCTTATTTGTTTAAGTGTTTCATCTATGTTCGGGTTCTCATACTTGAATGAGAAAGTGACTGTAAAGTTCTATTGTAGTACTGTCCATATCGTAGTTCCTCTGAGCAATTCCTGGTCTATGTACCATTTTGTTGGGATTCCCTCTAAGGTATGTATGAAATGGTGAGGCCATTCCTCTAGAGGTGTCATTTTCCATAGCGCTCTGCACTTCTCCAAGTATTTTGTTGGTGCCCCCTGTCCATCGTACTTCTATTGCTGGTTTCTTCTCTATTTTGCACCAAACCTTATGCATAGTAACATCTTGCATTGATACCAATCCTTGATTGTTTTCTTATGTGTGCCCCACCATCTTGCAGGTGTGGCCTTGAGTGCTATATCGAGTGCTAAGAGTCTCTTATTTTCTAACACTTCATCTCTGTACTGTGTCAAGAAGGATTCTAGATCATTTACCCCATGGAAACTGGGTGGTTCCCTTATCTCTGTACCTACCCATCTTACTGCGCGATCTATTCTTGCGCATCTTCTTGTGGACACTTCATGTAGCCTTTGTTGCCAGTTCTCTAAACCTGTATCTGAGTCTGTCGTACATGAAGTAATGCTCCACCAACTGAATATCCCATTTGCAGTTGGGTTTACATAATCCTCATCACGCATAGTTGTTTTGTATAGTTGGATGATTTCCTCCAAGTCCAAGCAAGTAGGCTCTACAAACCTCTCCCCTTATGATGGGTCTAATGCCTCATTGAACATGTATTCTCCTGACTCAAATGTCATTTTTCGTGTTTTTAAGTTGATTATTTCCTGGCTATCAAACGCTCAGTCCAAGCCAAGTAATGTTGCATATGGTGTTGTGTCATCCACTATTTCAATCACTTCGAAGTCTGCTTTAGTGCGCACTCCATCCAGGCCTATTTTCACTCCTTTTAGTTTTCCAATTGAGAGAACTTTGTGTTGGTTTGCTAGTTTCAGTTGAATGGGTGAATAGCCTAGTGTGGGCTCTCCCATACATTGCCATGTTTTCTTGGGTAATACATTGACTTCGGATCCTAGATCCAGTATGATATCTCCCATGTTAAAATATCCGATGTTGGCATTCAACCTGAACTCCCTACTTTTTCTTTGCCTTGTATGTAGGTGATTGACTATTTTTTTTTCTAATTTTCCTTATGTTTCTACGCTACATTTTTCTAATATATTTTGCAATATTCTAATAGAGGGTGAATCATTTAATACTTTTACACATGATCGCAAAAATCCTTTGATTGTACTTACTTGTCCCAAGGGATGTGTTTCTTTGGTATGATCCAACGATGGAGGCATCTCGTACTCTGGTACTTCCTTCTTGTGTTGTGCAGTTGAAGTCGACGTGCTATCTTGCTTTAGAAATTCTTGTCTAGCTTGCTTGAATGTTTCCTTCTCATTTTCCTCATCGAACTGCTTCCCTGGTTTGGCATTCTTCTTTACCCAATGATGGTGTACTGGCTCTTGTCGGACTGTGTCATTTCCTTTTTATCTCCTTCATGTGTAACTATGTTGATATTTCTTTCGTCATCCCTCGCTTCCACTGAAATCTATTGAACATTATGATTGTTCTGATTCCTTTTTTCCTGGATCTTCCCTAGTAATGTAGGACATTCTTCCTTGTCATGATCACATGCACGAAAATACATACAACTCATTGGTGGGAGTGGAAATTCTCTTGCATAGTGTCCTGGTTGTTGACAGTTGTGACATACCACTGGTCATCTACCTCTTGCAAATCCTCCCTTTGCTCATCCTCCGCTTCTGTAGCCAGCTAGATCCCCTCGCGGCACGTTATACTGAGGTCCCTGATTGTACTGCGCGGTATTGTACTAAGGTTGCGATGTGTTGTATTGTGCTTGCGCGGTATTGTATGGTTGTTGCACAGTATTATACTGCAGTTGCGCAGTGTTGTATGGGGTTGGTACTTGGTTAAACTGAGGTGCAGTTTTCCCGGCCATTATTTCTTCCTACACCCTATATGCATATGATTTCCTTTCTCTCATCAAGTCCATAGTTCTATAGTATTTGTCATCATGGCACACTGGCTTGCAAAAGTTTCAATATGAACTCTTGGGAACTGTTTGGTATTTCTGCATCATTGGGCAGTGATATGGATCGTGGCTCTTTTTCATATAGATTTCACACCATAGTCCTCCTATTGGTAATGAATTTGGCATCCCTACTGCCATATACTGCACGAATGTTGGACATTCGTTCTTATGGTGTACTTCCATCCTGTATGTGGTACACCAAACGACTTTGTGTTTGTCCTTACTTTTGTTCTAGTTTAGATGGAATGTTAAGTTCTTAAAATGATCCTTCAACTCTTCAATGGCTGGATTTGTCTTCTAATATTGGTTTTCCTCCAGTTGTAGAGGTTCATGTAGAACCTCTACCTATGTCTAAAAATTTTGTTGTCGGAGTGGATATTTCAAGTGTGGTAGTAGTGAATTGACAAACAATGCATGTGTTGCATATCTGTCATGAGATATTTCAATTTTCCTTTCAGTCACTTGAATCTCTGGTCAATATCCCATATGGATTCTCCTGGTTTCTTTCTAATTTCTATCATCTCATTCATGTATTGATCCTCCGAGCTTGGCTTCTGAAATTCATTTATCAACAATTTATTGATGTCCACGATTGTTCTGGTTGTCCCTAGTGGGTTGTTTGTCGCTAAAATTATATACCAATACAGTGCACAATCCCTTAGTGTAATCGCTAGTTGTGCAAGTTTAGTGTCCTCATATGTGATTTGTTTTTCTTACTAGATCTTCTCACAGATAAACAAGTTCTTTTCTGGGTCCTCCGACGCTTCTCCTTTGAATTCTGGTAACCTGATGGTGGGATCGTGTCCTGCCATCCTGAATGTTGAACTACTACCTCCACGTGGTGTAGATACTTGACTAATGCTTCCTGAACTAGCTCCTCTAATTGTTGTTCCTTGTGTAGATGTACTTCTTGTTGTATTTCTTTTCCCGAAATTTGGTTGTCTAAACAGTGTTGTGCTTCTTGGCATGTTAGTCGCATATGGCTTTATGGGTTCCACACTGACATTAATATGGATAGGATTTTTTCCTTCGGTTCCTACTCTTAGACCTCTTGTCTTCCTCTCATATGTTGTGTGCAGGATTTCCTCAATCTGCTCCATAGCTTGAAGATCCTCTACCTCCTCTTCATCAATTTCCAAGCCTTTCCTCACAGCTACGACTCTCTTCTTGGTATTTACCTTGTATTAGTAGGGTACTCCACTACGCATCTTTCTAGCTGTCACCATGATCCACTTGATTTGGTCATCGTCCATCATGATTGGGTCCAAGGTCTCCTCCTTATTTCCCTTATCCACTTCTCCTTCCATTTCTCCTTTTTTTGTCAATGCTTCCCCCCTTCCCCCATGCACGCAAGGAAGTTTAGTTCTCTGACGCCATTGTCATTACACCTTTGTTATATAGCAATATATTTATAGAAGTATACAATGATCTAATATACCTTCCTTTAGGACCTCGTAGAAACTCTTGCTTTGTTGCGATGTTGGCACAGGGGTAGATCCAGGGTTCAACACTTCAACAACACACCGACAAAACCCTAACTACCGGCCCTTTTGACAACACCTGCGAAGCAAATGAATTCTCACCCGAGGTAGAGGCAGGGGGGTTGCAGGAATCAGGTGTCTACAACCAAGATGGGACACATATATGTGATCACAACACTTATCTAACAATATGCATTAGGTTATGATTCTCATGTACATCACAGATTAACCCTTATTACATATCGGTGTGGTAACAATCAAAATCCATCCCTTAAAACCTCTTAGCACATAGTAGTAAATCAGATTTGGCATTCATCATACATAAAGCACTAATAATCCATAGATCTATCTATCATACATCAAGATCAGTGAATTAAGCAAATAAATACATAAACAACATGAACAACATTGCACAAAGCACATCAACACATGATATACATGGTTCACCCTAGTATGGGGCTATGTCCACCAACTTCTTCTTTTTCTTTATTAGTCTTCAAGCTTTATACATTCTTCTACTCCTATGCACAGAGCCATAGAGCCAAGCTTCACAGAGGATAGGAGATTTGCACACAACCCGCCAGATCCTCCTTCCCAAAATCAGGTCAAGGCACAAATCCAACTCCTCACTAGCACAAAGCCTTACATAGTCTGTTGCATGAAGAACTTACAATCTCTTGCACAAAGCCAACATTAACACTTACAACACATTGTGCACATAGTCCACTACTAGTTATGCACTAAGCCGATTCTAGTACTTCTTACATCACTTAGCTACTTATTTATACATTTACAAAGAGGCCTAAACATGGGTAAACCCATGGGCCGACATACCATACCCGTTACATAAACCCTAAAATCCCAAAAAGCTCACAAAATGAGTGAGATCTCATGATATCCGCTTCGCCTGGGCACTCCATCTTCAACCAGCCTGTCGAAGTCCGAAAAGCATGACCAATGTTTCTTCAAAACTTGGTCGAGGGCCAATAGGCCCCCAACACTCACCTATGACTCATCCCAAGTCACTCAGATCTAGGAAACACTGCTTCGAAGGCCTCGAGCTTAGCTCGAGCTGACGCAACTTGTTTCTTCGCTAGAGCTTCCTGCTTGGTGAACTCTTGAATTACTTGCTCGGTGACAGGCCCTTCCGGGCATTGTTCCACTATCATAACTACTTGTTCCAGCTGTGAGCCTTGTCCTTCAATCTCTTCAAAAAGCATGCAGGCTTCATCATGCACTGGTTGCAGCCTCTATGTCACTTCCATGACTTTTCTCTTAATAGCAGTAATCTGTTGTTGAAATGCACGTTGCTCCTATGATCGTTTCATCTTCTCGACTACAGTAAGAAACTTCATCTGTGCTTGCACGGTGGACGTCTACCACTTAACCTCCTGGAGTTGTGCTTCCAATTTCCTCAGCTTCGGATCTTCTGAAAGGCGCTCATAGGTCTGCGCACTTCGATCACTTAATTGTTTACACTCTGAGGCTAATGCCCCGATTCTTTATATTGCGTTCCTGGCAGATTCTTCCCTCTGATTGCGCACTTCTTGGGGAGTGATAGGTACTACTTGGATTTCTAGCTCCATTATTCTTTCTTGAAGTTGTTGAATGGATTTGGTGAGCTTCCCCACTTGCATCTCAGTTGACTCTAGTTCCTCCTATGCCAAGCCCGACATAGAGCAAAGTGCTCTAGTTATTGCCTCTTTGACCATAGTCTGGTCTACAAGTAGTCAATCTTTTTCTTTCTGCATCTTCTCTTTGTCCTCCTCTAACATCACCCTAATTTCATATTTCTCCTGCTGCGTAACTCGAAGTTGCTCTAAGGCCTCCTCCTTGTCTTGCTTCATGGATTTTGTAGCATGTTCCTTTTCTTCTTGGGCTCGATGAATTCAAGCCTCTATTGCATCTTCTAGCCTTCATAATTGGGAGGGCTCATCCCCCAATTCTGCACTTTCTGATGAAGAAGGCGCAGTAGTTACTGTGCGGATCGAATAAACGGCTTGTTGTATGTATATAAGCTCATTCTCTATTATTTCATATAGTGTTTCTTGCTTCACTTCATGTCTCTACAAGATATCCTATGAAGCATCTTCTACGACTGCAATGATGAGATCTACATTTTCCACTGTGATCACATTCTTCGACTGAGGCTTATTGGCGTAGGACTTCTTTCTTGCCGAAGGTTTCTCCGAGGAAACCTTCCTCTTCTGCGATGCTTCTGCTATAGTGAGGGGATCCTTTGGCAGTGTAGATTTGCCTTTTTCTTGCTTGTCTCCTTCTTCCCTTCCTTCTTCTTGGTTCACTTCATCTCCTCTTCCTCCTATGGGTGAATCAGGCCTACTTTCCTCTAATTTGTTTTCCTTCTCATCACTTTCTATGTTCTTCACTTCCTCCTTTTTCTTCTTTTTCTTTGCTCTGCTCTGTCCATCATACTCAGTCTAGGTGACCAAAGGACTTTTGATGATGTCGGGGTCAGAGAGTTCTGCATCTTCAACTGATACTGTAACACCCCAGGTTTTGAACCCCCATTTTAAATAAGGTATTGTTACAATGTTGAGAGGCCAAAGTGCCCAAATAATTATTAAAAGGCCAGTGTGCCCAAGAAATGTACTATTTTGATCATTATTAATAATAAACACATCGTTGGATGCTAGAAGGACAAGGAATAGAGATATAGGGGGTTATGATTCCACAAGAGAGGGGGCTTGAGGGACTAAGTGTTTATTCCTATATTTTAATTACCCTTCTTTTTTCTAAGGGAGGGAATCGGTTACGTGAGCTTCTTGGGGAAGGCCAGGAGGTTCTTGTTTCCCCACGAGGTTACTTAAACCCACCACTGGTCTGATGGGGGGGTTCAACTGATAAATTTTTGGTTGTTTTCCCTTTCACTCACTCATTCTTCTCTCACACACTCCCATGCATGCACTCCCATGCACCCCCTGACTCATCCATTGATCCATCATCATTTTGTGCCTTGGCTTGGCAAAAGGAAACAGAGCTACTGAAAAACTTAGCCATGGGATAGTTGGCTATAGTAGTCGCTAGTGTGATCCAGCCATGACCGGGGGCCTGCATGTTTGAAATTCATTGGCATGTACCCTGTTTTTCTCACAACTGCGAGTCTTGAGAGTTCCAGCATTGAGATTCTGGACCAGCTGTGTTGGAATCCTTAGCATCTGCATGGCAGAGAAGGGTGGAGTTCTATTCTCTCGGGTGGCACAGGCTAGGTAGAAGAGAGTTGGGTACTTGGATTGTTTTGGGTGCTGGAAAACCTATGAGAGATTGAGAGCTTGAGAGCTAACTAGTTTGGGAACCCAATTAAACTCTGGAACTGTCCTTGTGGATTCATAGCCCTGGCTCAGGGGTGACACTATTGTTGAGATTTGGAGCAGTGGTGTCTACGGTTGGGTGGAACGTACTTGGTATGCATCCAGTTGGTGTCGCCTTATATAAAGATAAGTGATCTCTATTGTTATTATTATTATCTATGTATGAATGTATTCCACTGTGAAATTATTTATCGTTAACAGAATCTTTAGAATATGGATGCTTGTCGGATTTTATTATGCATGTCATTAATTCTGTTGTCTTATACATCCTTAATAAATAAATAAGGTATCAACGTGAAAACGGAGTCTAAGGGAGGGCTTGCAGGTAGCATACTCGGCCTGTGGGTGGCTGGGTATGTTATAGATTGGTATCAGATCTTATGGATGAAACATCGGGTCGACATGGGTTGGATCTGTAGGCCAGAGCCTCATGGTCAAGATCGAACTCTGACAGTGAAGTTGAGAATCTCAGGAGGAGTGGCATTGCAAAACCTACACATGAGATAGAATGTCAGAGACCTGTGGTAAGGAGTTCGAGGGATCATGACCATTCCCTTTCGAACCCAAGAGCGATCACCACTATAGGATCAGGATAGATCCGGGATCATTGGATTGGAGGACAGAGGAACAAGGGTCATCCAATGAATAGGAAGCAAGGGCTAATTTCATAGTCGTCAGATCCCATTAGAGAGTGATATCAATAGACTGGAGGCATTGTGGGGAACCAAGTTGCACGAGAGATGATTTTCAAAGGCAGTCTCGCAATCCAAACCATGGTTTCCCCTGAGGGGTTATGTGTCAGCATCAGGACAATTGTGGGCTAAAAAATCGGCTACTCCAAACCGTCAATGCATGCCCTCACAAATTTGAAAGGCATGTAGTGATGTGACAGGTTAAGGCTCGAGAGATGAACCTATGAAGAGCAGAAGAGATGGAGACCCGAAGTAAACGTCGATTGTCAAGTCATCTGAAGTAGATCCTAACCATCGATCACCAAGAGGTTACGTGTTGGCAGATTAGTAACTCTAGAGGAATCCATTCGAGAGGTTTTTCAGTTGATATTTGAGACTCCTGAAGCCTGGAGAGCCGAAGAAAACCTCGACCGTTCGAACATCTGAGAGGAGCTCAACCATTGATCTGTTGAGAGCCACGCGGCACCAGATCCATGGATTCAAATAAAATCCAGTGGGGCCAGATGAGTTTGAAATATGATATTTCCAGAGTCTCAAGTCCTAAAGGAATCATAGTCATCGATCCGCATGAGACACACGTCAGAATATCATGAGTTCTGGATAAATATAGTTTCAAGGAAAAAGTTTGAAGTTTGAGATCTCCAAAGTTCAGAGCCCTGAAGTGAAACATAGTCGTCAGATTGAGGAGGACATGTGGAGCAGATCCATGGACTCTGGGTGAAAACCCGAAGTGAATCCTGGTCGTCTGATCTAGAAGGACACCTGGCGACAGATTTTTCAATTCAGGAATTCGGAGTTCAGGAGAATTGGAAGTGTGCTAGTTTGAAAAATCCCAAATGCCCAAAGGCCCGAGTATATATCGACCGTCGATTCTAGAAGACACACGTCGAAGGATCATTGACTACAGGTAAAATCACTCTGGGATAAAGTGCAAGAGGGAAGTTTGAAACTTTCGAAGCCTGAAGAGTTGAAGCAAGTCACATTCATTGATCCATGGGAGGAAACACATCGGCAGATCATGAAATTCGGGTAAAAGCATTTCGGGAGGAGGCAAGCGAGGAAAGTTGAGACTTTTGAAGCATGGAGTCCCGAAGTGGATCTCGATCATTGATCATGAAAAAGGACGAGGACTATTGATCTGGTCATGGATAAAAGTTTTGAAGTCCTGAAGCTCTGGACAAGCTCTCTTTCAGCTAAGTGTAGGGTCATGGCCTTGGTCATGTGCAGTTTGAGAGTTGAGGAAAGGAGGGCTAAGGGAAGAATTTGTTGTCCTCGAGACAGAAAAATGCCAAGGAAGGATTTAGTCGCGGTTTCTATTCGTGGTCACCTGGGAGGTGGTTTGAAGGAAGTGCCAGCACAGGGTGAAACTATGTGTCAACCAGGGATAATAGCACACTGTTATTTTCAGAGAATGGGGATATGATCTCCATAGACAAAACAAAAAAAAGTGACCTGTAGCATGGTTTGGCAAATTTTGTTATCATATGCGTAATTCTAACAAAATGGTCGCTTGCACATTTTGCAGAATTAAGGGGATTAATCACATCAGCTCAGGATGCGTATTGAGGAAATGGAAGAAGGCGAGGGAGCCTCTAGTCATGAAAATGAGGCCAAATGCTAGAATACCAGAGTTGGTAATGCAGAGATAGAGTCCAATGGACACAAGGAAAAAGGAGAATAGGAAACGTTGATAGAAACGGTAAGAAGCTTGAAGATGGAAGTGTAGAGCTACAAAGAAGACAATGAGAGACAAGTGAGAGAACAAAGTCAGATAAATGCTCGAGTGTTGTAGAGTTTAAATCAGTTTCAGAGGCAAACAAACAAGGGATCCAACTCAATACAAGAAGAAGGTGGTAGGTGTCATGAAAGAAGGGATGATTGTGGAAGAGTTGGTTATTCCAGAAGTGCTAGTAGATCTCATGGACACCACACACCTCCACACTTAGAAATAAATTTTTATGCATTAGATGATCCCGTAAGCAATCCAGAGGTGTCCCCTTTCAGGCAACAAAGAAGGAAACAAGAGGTAGATAGTTTGCAAGAAGAGTTGAGGAAGCTCAAGCTACCTTCCTTTGATGGTGAAAGAGAAAGGGAATATGATGTTGAAGCATGGTTTCTTGGGCTCAAGAGATATTTTCAGTTTCATAACTACTCATCAAACCTGCAAGTCGGGATTGCCACCTACCATTTACATGGGAAAGTTGCAGTATGGTGGGACCAACTAAAGCAAGTGGAACATGTAAATGAAAGTGGGATCACTTGGAAGCAGTTCAAGAAGTACTTATATAAGGAGTACCTCTCAGAGCATTTATGTGATAAGAAAATGCAAGAGTTCTTTGAACTCAGGTTGGGAAGCATGACTATGGCAGAGTACGAGAAGAAGTTATTGGGATTGCTAAAGTATTTCAAGTTCATTAGTGATGAGAAAGTGAAAATACAGAGATTTCTAAGTGGTTTTCCATCCTTTTTTAAGGAAAAGATAAAGTATGATGAACCCAAGACCTTGGCTGAGGCCATTAGGAAGGCTAAATACCTATATGAGCAAGGCCAGGGAAGAGAATCCCTGTAGAAATCTTGGAAGGACAAGAAGAATGTGAAGTTTGATCAGAGGAGGAAAGGATTCAAACATCCCTTCAATAGGAATGATCCTAATAGAAATCATCAAGATCAGTATGCTAAAGGGGATTTCAAGAAGGAAGATTCCTTAGGAAAAAGGGGAAGACCACCAATCCAATGTTGGGGATGCAAGGAAGATCACTTGTACAAGGATTGCCCACACAGAAAGGACAAAGTGAATACTGTGCACAAAATCCAAGAGGCTACAACAGTCAGAGATATGGGAAGAATCTATGTCGCTTTACATGATCAAAAAGCAGAGCACTAGTCCAATATGATCGAGGTGGAAGGTAAGATCATAAACCAACCTGTTGCTATTTTGATTGATTCAGGAGAAAATCATTGTTACATTGATCCTAAGATAGTGGATAGATTACATTTGGAGAAAAGTAAACTTGGAAAAACAAGTCAGTTTCAGTTAGCCACTAGAACCAAAAGAAGAATCCATGACATCGTAAGAGGTTGTTCCATAAGTCTTAATGGTGTGAATACTAGTATTGGTCTAAATATCATACCATTGGGGTCTTATGATGTTCTGATTGGGATGGATTGGTTGGACAAGCATCATGTTGTCCTAGATTGTCATAACAAGACATTTACATGTCTTGATGGAGATGGAAAACAACACACTGTGAAAGGAATTCCAAGACCCATATCTATAAGAGAGATTTCATCCTTACAACTGAAAAGATGTTTTAGAAAAGGATGTCAACTATATGCAGCTCATGTGGAAGATCCAGATAATGCTAAGGGGCCAAGCCTTGAAGATTTCTCGATGCTACAGGAATTTGAAGATGTATTCCAAGAAATACCCTTATTGCCACCAAGAAGGGAGATAGATTTCTCAATTGATTTAGTGCCAGGAGCTGCCCTGGTGTCAAAAACACCTTACAGAATGAGCACACCAGAGCTAAAAGAATTACAAATGCAGTTGGATAAATTGTTGAAGAAAGGGTACATACGTCCAAGTGTTTCACCTTGGGGAGCACCAGTACTTTTTGTCAAAAATAAGGATGGAACTTTGAGGTTGTGTATTGACTTCTGACAGCTGAACAAGTACACTATAAAGAACAAGTATCTGTTACCCCAAATTGATGACCTCTTTGATCAGCTAAGAGGAGTAAAGATATTTTCAAAGATTGACATGAGGGTAGGATACCATCAGGTAAGAATCAAGGAAGAAGACATTCATAGGACATCCTTTAGGACCAGGTATGGGCATTATGAATTTGTAGTGGTGCCTTTTGGACTGACCAATGCACCAGCTATATTCATGTGCTTAATGAATGGAATATTCAGAAATTATCTAGACAAGTTTGTCATAGTATTCATGGATGACATACTTATCTATTCTAAGTCTGAAGAGGAGTAGGAACATCACATAAGACCGGTGTTGCAAATATTGAGAGAACATCAGTTGTATGCCAAGTTGAGTAAGTGTTCTTTTTATCAAAAGAAGATCCATTACTTGGGACACATTATTTCAGAGAAGGGCATAGCAGTAGATCTAGAGAAGATTGAATCCATTAGAGGATGGCCAACACCCAGAAATGTGTCAGACGTCATATCTTTTATGGGATTAGTTGGATACTACAGAAGGTTCATAGTAAGGTTCTCTAATATTCCTCATCCCATCACTTCTTTGCAAAATAAGGGAACTAAATTTGAATGGACACTCCAGTGTGAAAAGAATTTTAATCTTTTAAAAGAATTAATTACCAATGCACCTGTATTGAATATTGCTGACCCAAATGAAAGTTTTGTGGTATGTACAAACACTTGTAAGGAAGAACTTGGGGGAGTCCTCACGCAAAATAGACATGTCATTGGATATGAGTCCAGAAATATTAAGGAACTATGCAACACACGACTTGGAACTTGCTTCCATTGTTCACGCCTTGAGGATGTGGAGGCACTATCTCATGGGGAAGAAATTTGAATTAAGGACATACCACATTGGCCTGGAGTATCTTTTTGAACAACCAACCTTGAATGCAAGGTAAACAAGATGGGTGGAATTTTTAAGTGAATATGACTTCGATATCAAGCATATCAAGGGAAAGGAGAATAAAGTTGTTGATGCACTTAGTAGGAGAGTGCATCTCATGCATGCTAATGTTGTTAGTATGCATCAGTTAGACTTGAAGAGAAAAAATTTAGATGGTCTTGTTACAGGTCAGCATTACCTACAGGTAAAGGAAAACTTACAGCAGGGAGATGTATAGCAAAAAATAAAGGAGTACGAGATAAATGAAGATGGATTACTCATGCATAAAAATAGAATCGATGTTCCTAGTTTCGGAGGACTGAGGAATTTGGTATTGAAGGAAATGCATGATGTTCCTTATGTTGGGCATCTCGGATACCAGAAAACAATTACAACAATAAGAATCCATTTCTTTTGGCCGGTAATGACGAAGGGTGTTGTTGATTACATCGCTCGATGTATGGATTTTCAGAAAGTGAAGGCTGAGCATATGCACCCAGTGAGTTTGCTGCATCCATTACCAATTCCAGAAAATAAATGGGAAGTGATCACCATGGATTTCATCACAGGATTACCCAGAACAAATAAGCAATATGATTCAATCATGGTGGTGGTTGACAAGTTAACAAAGGCTGCTCATTTTGTGCCTGTGAAGACAACGCATACAACAACTAATATTGCAGAAATTTTCATGAAGGAAATTGCTAGGTTACATGGGATACCTAGAACAATCGTCTTGGACAGAGATGCAAAGTTTACCTCCAATTTCTGGAGGGGGTTGTTTAAAGGGTTTGGCACAAATCTAAACTTTATCATAGAATATCATCCCCAGACATATGGGAAAATAGAGAGAGTCAATCGAATAATCGAAGACATGCTGAGAATGTATGTGATGGATAAGTCATCTAAGTGGGAAGATTACTTACACTTGGTTGAGTTTGCATATAAAAATGGGTATCAAGTTTCTTTGAGAATGAGCCCATTGGAAGCCTTGTATGGTAGGAAATTCAATATTCCAGTGAGCTGGGATAACCCAACAGATAGGGTGGTACTTGGGTCAGAGTTTCTCAAGGACATGGAAGACCAGGTGGTTAAGATCAAGCAGAATTTAAAGGCAGCTCAGGATAGACAAAAAGTTTATGAAGACAAGAATGGGACATCTAGAGAATTTAAAGTAGGGGAGCATGCACTTTTGAAAGTGAAGCCCAAGAAAATATATTTGAAATTGGGTAGTTGTACAAAGTTGGCAGCCAGATTCTGTGGTCCATTTGAAATATTGGACAGAATAGGGCCAGTTGCATACATGCTTGCATTGTCTGCTTCCATGAATGTGCATAATGTATTTCATGTGTCTTTACTAAAGAAATATGTACATGATCCTAACCATGTTATTGATTGGCATCTAATTCAAGTAGAGATGGAGGGAGACTTTCAGGTTCAACCAGTGTGGATATTAAACAGAAAGGTCAAAATGCTCCAGAATCGAGTTATAGAGCTGGTAAAAGTTCAGTGGACATGGTGCAGTTATGAATATTCTACCTTGGAGCATGAAGATGCCATGCGAGCAGAGTACATTGATCCATGCACCCCTCACACACTAAGTTCTTCCCTCACACACTCCCATGCACCCCCTGACTCGTCCATTGATCCATCATCATCCTGCGCCTTGGCTTGGCAAAAGGAAATAGAGCTACTGAAGAACTTAGCCACAATATAGTTGGTTGTAGTGGTCGTTGGTGTGGTCCAGCTGTGACCTGGGGCCTGCATGTCTGAAATGCATTGGCCTGTACCATGTTTTGGTCACACCTGCGAGTCCTGAGAGTTCCATCATTTATATTATGGACCAGTTGTGCTGGAATCCCTAACATGAAGGAGAAGGACTACTTGAGGGACTGTGTGGCAGAGAAGGGTGGAGGTCCATTCTCTTGGGTAGCATAGGCTGGGTAGAAGAGAGATGGGTACTTGGATTGTTGTGGGTGTTGGTAAAACTGTGAGATATTGAGATCTCACTGGTTTGGGAACGCAATTACACTCTAGAACCATCCTTGTGGATTCATAGGCCTGGCTTAGGGGTGACACTGTTGTTGAGATTTGGAGCAGTGGTGTCTACGGTTGGGTGGAACATCCTTGGTCTACAGCCAGTTGGTGTCACCTTATATAAAGATAAGTTTTCTATGTTGTTAGTATTATTAACTGTGTATGAATGTATTCCGTTGTGAAATTATTTATCGTTAACCGAATCTTTATAATATGCATTCTTGCTAGATGCTATTGTGCATGTTGTTAATTCTATTGTATTATGCATCCTTAATAAATAAAGAAGGTATCAGCATGAAAAAGAAGTCCAAGGGCAGGCTTGCAAGTAGTGTACACGACCTGTGGGTGGCTGGGTATGTTACAGGTACAAGGAATTCTGTTGGCCATTCCTTAGTGATCTCTGCCATGTCGTCATTGATCAATTTATTGTAGGACTGCAGCTCCTCCTTGCTTTCATTCCTAAGCGCGGTTATGTAGATAAATTTTCGATCTGCATGGAACTTTGCTAGTGGTATGTATTGATGAAAAGTATTCAGTGTCATCCATGGAAATTATTCAATGGTGTGCTTCAGTTGTAGGTAGTAAGTGTGGAACACCACATTCAATTGCCACTACTTTTCTATATCGTTCATGTACCACAAGGTGGAGAACCTCGTAGCCAACGGTTCTAATGGCTAAACTTCTGGGAAGGCTTCTCCTTCCAGCATTTTCCAGGCGACAAATGCGATTAAAATTAGTAACCAATTGAAATGAAACTCGTATCCTTGGTCTTGCGCTTCGTGACAAACCTTCTCCAACTCATTGACGAGGTAACTCGCCTAGTTCATCTGCATTCCTTCGACACACTTCCTTGCCAGGTTGACTACGAACCCTGTGACCTGTGTCGGACGGTTCTTTCAGATGATCTTGCTAGCTATAAGATGAGAATCTAGGCGCACTGCGCCATCCTGGATGGAGGCTACCTTATAGCCTCACTTCCCCTTCTCTACATCACCATAGTATTCCTTTATATGATATGCCAAGGAGAGATCTGCAGCCTTCACTGGGTAGAAATGTTGAGGGTCCGGTCCCTACATGCTCAGTCCTGGGATGAGGTGGATCAACGTCGGATCCACATTGACGTGCCTATCAATCCATAGATAGCCTCCATGGTAGCACAATAGGAGGAGTTTAATGCAAGTGTTAACCTCCTGATGTCGATCGAAGTGGTCGAAGATCGTTGATCACGCGAGATCCTTAATCCACGGTTGGGGAACTATCTTGGGCTTCTTCCTCATCTTCATCAAATACCTATGCGGTACGAGCATCACATATTTTTTTTGTCTCTGAGGTTGAAGTATCTGATCTGGAGAGCTAGGATCAGTCCCAACTAAGTTCCAACTACATGTATCCCCTTCGGGAGGTGCGCAATGATCAACGTGTACTCAAAGTCATGTGGGAGACTATCATGACTAACTTCACCAGCCAAAGGCGGTATATAATCTGGCAAGACCGACGGGATCTGCTTCATGTTAGCCATATCATCGTGGCACTTTCTTCTTTTCTCAGTCGCGGTTCGGCTAGACCGATGTCCAGTCAAGGGGGATGCTTGCAATCTACCAGTCGATGACGCCTGTATTCCTACATACATGACTTTCTCAACCATGAGGTCGATCAAAATATCCTCCACAGATTGCTCTAGCGCGCTATGCTCGCCTGACATTCACACTTGTAATCAAGGAGATTGGGTAGGTGAACAGACAAATAAATTAATCAAATGAACGGCGAGGTCTAAACAACACAATGTGGTATGCAATCAATTCTCTGTTAGCTCGGATAATCATAGTTTGCAAAATGTGGTCCCGGCGCAGCATCTGACAAGTTAAATAAGTAATGTCGTAACGGATTCCTCCAACAGGTAGGAATGCCTCAATCACTATGAATCCATCCGTTATGGCGCAGTCTCAACGGTCCAATGGCGATCTTTTCATCAATAACTTCATTTCTAGCCATTCCAGAGCATCATTCTAATGGTCGCGACGCTTCCAACGGTCATATAGATTCGTCGTGGCAAAGTGCCATTCTACGTGGTTCTGCTATTCTGGTGAGGTTCAAGTTCTTCATACCTACCTCCTGCAAAGTCTTCTCTGTAACTTCCTATAGTTTTTCTAACTTTTCTTTCTTCTTACTGATCTTTCTTGCCTTCTTTCCTGTGATTTGAGTCCCTAGATTCCTCTTTCCATCTTTATTCTTATCTTCTCTTAATGTAGTAACTTTTCATTGCTGAGGTTCTTTCAAAGGGTTCAAAGGTAATACCGCTTCTCTTACTATTTCTGAGGTGGATGCACTTATTTTCTGCATGGACAGGTTCTTTAAGCCTTCTTGTGTTCTTTCATCAGCTAATTCTCTAGCCCTCTATTGCTTTGACTTATCCTCTTGTTATTGTATTAGTTGCTCTATTTTTCTAGCCATGAAGTCCCTTAATTCTTTCTTTTTCTTTTCAATAGCTTCCTCCTCTGCTTTCCCTTTGATCTGGTCCTTCTCAATCCAAGTCTTTCCTAACAAAAGTGCAAAAGGGGCACTTCTCTCAAAAAACTTAATAACTTCAAATTCCTCTTCATTCAGTGTTTCATGAGCAATCATAGGTATATTAGTAACTCTTCCACATAGGGTTATCATATTTCCTTTAAACAATACTATCCTTCCCAATGAGGGAACCATAGCAGGCTTTCCCAAAATTTCCCAAGTGATTTATGGCATAATATTCACATGTGTTTCTTCATCCAATACACGGTCTATGTCGAAGTCTCCTATTCTTGTTTCTATGCACTACTTCTCTTTCAGGATCTCTGCTAAACTGATGTTTTTGTGATCATTCAATGTTTCTTTCAGTTGTAATAACATAGTCTCTGATTCTTTTTGGTTCTCTAACATATCCTTAGTCCCTTGACCTTCTTCATAGTTTTCTTGTCTCATGTTCATCTTTTCAACTTTAGCAATCATCCTCGGGTAGTCCTCAACCTCATGACCAATATATTTACAACAAAGACAAATAGTACATATACCAGGGCATTCCATAGTAAGATGTCTCAGTCTTCTGCAGTTATAACATAGTGTCAATCCTCTTTTTCTCTTAAATGATCCCCATCCTTTCCTGCATAGCGCATTGGGATCATCATGTTGGATTTGCAATCTGCAAAAATTCTTTCTAGGTTCCTGCATCGACTTATTAGTCCAAAAATTCTTTACATATCTTTCACTATCTCTATCAAATTTATCCAGATCAACTCTTTCTTCTAACTGTGCCTTAGATTTCAAACTGGGACAAAATCTATCAAACATACCTAGATTCATACTTTAGAAGAAAAAATTTCCACTTATCTTACCTTTACCAGAGCACAAACCTTTAATATCTTACCTCTTTTCTCTAGATCATGTTTCTTTCTTAGCACGAAGCTTCACAAGTTAAGTAGACTATTGCGCACTTAAAACACATATCTACGCACAAATCTTTCTCTTTCTTTAGTTCCTAGCAATCATAGTTTCAGGTCCCAACAGCGGAACCATTTGTTGGCACAGGGGCAGACCCAAGGTTCAACACTTCAATAACACACCAACAAAATTCTAACTACCAACCCTTTTGGCAACACCTGCGAAGTAGATGAAGTATCACTCAAGGTAGAGGCAAGGGGAATGCAGGACTCAAGTGTATACAACCAAGATGGGACACAGATCTATGATCACAACACTTAATGAAGAACTTAGCCAATAATATGCATTAGGTTATGATTCTCATGTACATCTCAGATTAACCCTTATTACAGATTGACGTGGTAACAATCAAAATCCAACCCTTAAAACCTCTTAGCACATAGCAGTAAATCAGATCTGGCATTTATCATACATAAAGCACTAAGCATCCATATATGTATCTATCATACATCAAGATCAGTGCACTAAGTAGATAAATACATAAACAACATGAACAACATTGCACAAAGCACATCAACATAGGATATACATGGTTCACCTCAATGTGGGGCTATGTCCACCAACTTCTTCTTCTTCTTCTTTATTAGACTTCAAGCTTTCTACATTCTTCTACTCCTATGCACAGAGCCACAGAGCCAAGCTTCGCAGAGGACAGGAGATCTGTGTGCAACCCACCAGATCCTTCTTCCCAAACTCAGGTCAAGGCACAGAGCCAACTCCTCACTAGCACAAACCCTTACACATTTTGTTGCACGAAACACTTACAATCTCTTGCACGAAGCCAACATTAACACTTACAACACATTGTGCACATAGCCCACTACTAGTTATGCACTAAGTCGATTCTAATACTTCTTAAATCAGTTAGCTACTTATTTATACATTTACAAAGAGGCCTTAAAATGGGTAAAACCATGGGCCGACATCCCATACCCATTACATAAACCCTAAAATCCCAAAAAGCCCGCAAAATGAGTGAGATCTCATGATCTTCGCTTCGCCTAGGCGCTCCATCTTCGACCAGCCTGTCGAAGTCCCAAAAGCATGACCAATGTTTATTCAAAACTTGGTCGAGGGCCAACATGTGTTGTAAAAATTCATTGTATCTACTGCAAATTCTGTTATAAAGCCTGCTACAATACTGTCGATTCAAAAATCTACTGCGCGGGTGAATTTGTTATTCACCTGATGTAATTGCTCAATCTGAATTGGGGTCCACTCTAACTATCAGATCCATTTTTTTGCATGGTTATCCTTCGACCTCAATATCCACTATTGCAATAAGTGTGGAAAATCACATAAAAGTATTTCGTGCAAATCAGTAAACACATACTTCTCAAGGTATTTGCACAATGTTACTCTAAGGTTTTTGTTATCTTTCTGCGCAAACTCTAGCTCATTTTTCTTCAACCAGCTTTCGATCTCTGCTTTTTTAGGATTCCACGATCTCAACATCCCCTTCTAGCTGTGCATTCTCACCTTCTTGTTGTTCGATTTGGTATTCTCTTGACCTGCCTTTCACAGATCTTACCCTCTTTTAACCAATTCCATCTACTCAATCCTATATTGTTCCAACTGGAAACAAAACCATTTGTTGGTTTACTATCTGAGTTTATACCTTTATCATGATTGACCCAAGGTTCAAGTCTACTGGGTTTCCAACAAAGCCTCTAAAACTATCGGCCCTCCTGGTAAACCAGAAGGCAACGCAGTGCATAAAGTACACTGCACAGTCTCACCCAAGATAGTCTTAATGGGTGACTGCAATACTCTATTGTTTGCAGTTCATGATTGAGTGGAGATCTGAGAAGTGTGTGTTGAGGGTTTATTTAACTTATTAAATCAATATATAGTCATTCCCAATTATGCATGTGATGTAATAAGCTCATTAATTCATCCTACTAACATCTACTCATAAACAATAAAATAACCACAAGCATTCAATCACATAACACGGGTTTTACCGTGGTTCACGCCCCCTGGGCTACGTCCATAAAGATCTAGCTCTCAAGCTCTTCCATTATTGTAGTTCAAAAAATACAGCTCCGTGCACTTTACAATTCATCCTCAGTCGAGTCGAGATCTATTATGAGGCAGACTAGATCACACCAGGCTCCTCATCATGTGATCTCACCCTCAAGATCTACCCTCCTGACTCTCTATATCTCAACAGATTACAAAACCTGACTCCTCTCTTTTGTCGTCTCTTCAGATTACAACTATTGCCTTCTATATCTCTAGCTATCATGGACGACTCTCTCTTTACCTCCTAGGTATCTATATATATACATTTATGGCTCATCATCCATTACAATGTAATACAAAAACCCTAACCCTAACCCTAATTTCGTTAGGTCTTCCATGCATGTGCGTGTGTTGCTCTTCCTTCCAGTTGTTTCTTTTCTTGTACATGTATTTCTTTCCACAATATCCTTTCCTTCCGCTTTGGCATGCTTCCAACAACCTATGACCAATGCACCTTTGATATTTCTCTCCTCATGATTCTTTCCCCCTTTGACATCAATGGCAAAGGGTATCTCCCCTTGAGGTTGCTCCCTCTGTCTTCATGCTTCTAATCTTTCTCTTCTGATATTTCTCTTTCTCCCCCATGGGTGAAAGGGAAACTCCCCCTGTCGATATACCTTCTTTGAACAATATTTATTTGACTTCATGTGCCCCCCCTGTATTCATTCTTTTTATCTCTTCATCTAAAAATTTATTTTCCTTGAATTTTTTGCAAGATGTTGTGTAGATCAATGTGGGATTTCATGTATATGCTTTCTTTCCTCTCTTCTGGTGTTCTTTGTCCATTGGAGCTTCCTCTTTTAATTCACTGACATATATAAAAAGATTTCAAATTTACTTGACCTCAAATATTTATGAATTGTAAAGTTCACATTAATGACCATACTTTCTTCTTACGATATAGTTTCTAATGTGCCTTTCACTGCTTGCCTTCTTGATTCCACTTGTCCAATGATTCCAATTGTTAATATGTTTCCATCCACTGTTTTATACTTATCAAATATCTCATGAATCCATCTCTATCCATATGTCATAAAGCTTCCCATGACTCTGCTACTCAACTGCATACACTGCTAACCCATCTGTCACTTTACCATTATGAAGTTTTCCTTTTTAAAATCTGTAAACACTTCAGACTTCTCGAAAGATAGTTCTTTGAGATGTAGAGTTATTTCTTAGAATCACATGTTCAATATTCATATTTACTGGGAGTCTCCAAGCCAAATGGCTCAGAAAAATACCCACTCTGATGCAGAGTAATCTTCCTATTCATTTGTGGCTTTGTTAGGGTCCTAACCCGCACATAGGTAGATTAATATATTCGGATGTAATAAAGGTCAATATTAATAAGGCCTTTCAATAAAATAGAATAAGGTGGATGTAAGAAGACCTAAT
>JZKD02S1675624.1:237763-258078 GCA_000966675.3 Picea glauca
TATAGTGTGACGATGGCTACCTACTAAGGTAGGTAGAGTCTCTTGCAATTGAGATGGCTGGTTAGGTAAGAATTAAGACCCAAACGAAGAACTCCTTCATGATTTGGGAAATCTGGTAAGGGCTGGTAGGGTCCTTACAAAGTTATAAATTGTTGCATTATTAAAATAATAAACCCTGAGCATATAACTCCTCATGGTTGAGAGGATTGATGAAAATATGTAGGGTCAGATTACCTGACCTATAATGGTTAGGATAGACAACAAGGATAATCTATTTAAACAAGATTAAGAGGAGTCCTTTGGGACTGTTGCTAATTCCCAAGAGTGACCCTTGTTGGTTGTTCCCATAAAGAGAGGGTAGCATCCATATGAGTTATGACTAAGAGATTAGTCCTGTAAGTAACTTAAAAGCTCAGAAGAGATAGTGGGAAATTTTGTATACCGAGTGTGCATATAGAGCACAGGGAATGCATATAGAAACAAGCTTGTGTTAAAGTTTGAAATCTCGGGAGAAATAGTATCCATTAGATTGGAATCAATGAGAGCCGTTGATCTAGAGCTTCAAGGTTTCGTCTATTTGGGAAAAATAGAATCGTAGACTTTCCAAAGTCGCACCAGGTAAATCACTGATTCAATCAAGGTCGTTGGTTAGCGGATGACCTGAACCGTAGATCCAGTGTA
The DNA here is from genome assembly GCA_000966675.3 of Picea glauca. Classification (NCBI taxonomy): domain Eukaryota; kingdom Viridiplantae; phylum Streptophyta; class Pinopsida; order Pinales; family Pinaceae; genus Picea; species Picea glauca. The sequence goes on from JZKD02S1675624.1 coordinate 238,445, forward strand.
ATTGGATCTTCGGGAGTCGGAGTTTTAGAATTCAACGAGCAGAGTTTTGAGGACTCACATGTCACGAAATCCTGACATCCAACTTGAGCCATTGGATCGAGACAGACAGTGGATCGTTGATCTGATGCATACATGTTTTGGGGATTCGAAATCGGGATTTAAGGGGTGAAGACTCCACCAGAATCCCGAAAGATGGAAAGTCAGGATCTGATCAGGACCATTGATTTCCAGAGAGATCTAGACCGTGGGATCCAGGTTGCTGGACCCTCGTGGGTCATAATTTTGGGAAACGGTGGGGCGTTGTCCACAGATTCACCGAAACGTGGAATCTCGACGCGTGTCTAGGAGTTGACACCAGGTTCTTAGCGAAGGGTCATGTGAATAAAAGAGCCGAGAAAACCTTAGCTTTGGTCTTTCGAGTTTTCAAATTTCGGGGATCGAGGAACCAAAGTTCCTTGCAACATGAATCCCGAAATCACAAAACGCGAAGCGCCTTTTGTTCAGATCATGGTCACTGCCAGTGGTCGTGTGAGGAGAAGGCATGAGCTATTATGATGAATACGCATGAGTTGAATGCAATGTGAAGCTTCATAATAGGAAGCCTGATATTAATACTGGTAAGGTATGAATGATATTAAACGTGCAAGTAATGCACATGTATGATGTAAGAGTAGAATTATACTAGAGGCCCAATATGATTGCCCCGATGAGAGAAATACAAAGCAAGTATTTCTCTTGTCCAGATGAAATGAATACTATGGAGGCATAGCTGACTCCATTATGGGGAGTCATGAAAGTTCTGTTCCAAGTAATAGCCTGAGGGGAATGTATTCCATTTCCTCAGGAAGTACCAATATAATTAGATGAAAGGGTAAATGAGCAAAGATTCTCTCTTGTCATAATAAGAGACAAATGATTACGCCTTTGAGCATCACATGAGAAGGATTGTGAATGAATCTAAATTGATTGATCTTAACAGTAAAGATGCATGTGGGCGGTAAAATATACCTATGGCAACTGCACACAGGCTTACGATTATGAGTATAGCTAAGTACATAGTGGATGTAAGTTAACAAAAACCTAGAACATGTGTTGATGCATAATCTGGAATGCATACCAGAAAGGTATGTCTATGTCCCTTAAAGAATGATTATTAACAAGCTGAAGCTAATTCGAGCTTGAGGCCATCACAGATAGTGATGGATATGCAACAAGGAAGTTGCATGCCGAAGGAATTCCCGGTGGAGGAACTGTGTAAGGACTTTGTCAGAAGGACAGAGTCAAAACCCTAATAATTGTTGAAGGTTGAACAATGGGCTGCAAGGCCTGTCCATATATATATAAGAATCATGGATTACATTTTGAAAGAATCATGTAATTAATAGAAGACTAACAACCAAATATTGACCATTCTGATAACCAAATGGAAGTGTGTAGGATGCACATGTTAATGATCCATTATGAGCAAAGAGTTTTTATTAAAGCATGTTGCAGTATCCCAAAAAGGGTTAGGGTGAGGCCTAACCAAGGCTACTCAGAAAAAGAGCAGTTGCGGAAACCAGTATAGTTGGTAAGAGGTAAGTAAATCCCCTGAGTATGATTAAAAGAATAAATGAGTATGTTTAACTGCTTAAGCTTGGTTGAGGCCATGATTAAGAAAAGGCAGTGAAACCTTGGAGATAACTCGACTGGGCTGAAAAGTCCCAGGCGATGTAGAAAGAATTTGAAGAAGGGGAGAGCCCTCAATTCTTTCCTTGTTATGTATTATGTTTTTCTATGGGATGAGAAATCTAGTACATTGATGAACGAAAATGTTGACACCATAGTAATGATGGTCGTAATGCTGTGAAAACGATTGAGAACTGTTGTGTTGCACTCACGAAAACATTAAGGACATTGTGATGAAGTACATACATATATGTTAAGACATGTCTGAAAATATTTTATTAATTTAATGCTATAGTAATTGCATTTTAATTTACACGATGACTAATGTGCTTATGGTGTATGTCATGTGTAGAAAGAAATAAGATTGGAATTGTCGAGAAATACAGTTGCCAATAATGAGAAACCTCAATCAAAGGATGACTATGAGAAGGTTCTTGTGGAATGATTATTGAAGGGACTTTAAAAATCCCCATGGAGCATCATTGATGGGATAATATCAGAGAGAGAGTGCTAGCAGCCAAGAACTGGTATAAAGATATTCATGCCTATGTGGCACAAGGTATGAAGGGGTTTGGTAGGAACCCCTTCTGAAATATTTTATTGTCTTAATGTTATGCATGAATTTTGAAAGGCATTGGTATGCCTTGGATACCCAAGTAAGGTATGACTCAGGAAGGAGAACCTGAATGATGGAGGTATGAACCTATGGTAGTAAACATTGTTTGTAACCCTTGGAAGGATTCATGAACGGATATGTCATGAATGCATGGACAATCAAGGAATGTGTAAAGGCATTCATGTGGAACTTTTGAGTTCATGTGTACTGATTTGGGATCGTGATCGACCTATAGCAGGCAGTATGGTCCTGTTGTAAGAATGAAAGAAAAAACGAATAAACCATATGAGGAAAAGGTTGGTTAAATTCCAACACCCCATGGCCAAGAACCGATCATAAAGTGTGGCGAACTTGAATAACAATGCAAGGGTGCATTGGGTATGAATGTGGCCATGGATAGTGGCACATTTGTTAAAAACTTTTGAAATGTTGAATTACGTTTTCAAAATATGTGTCTGTGTGTGTGTGTGTGTGTGTGTGTACTTGGAAAATCTAACAATTTGTTTGGCAAATTGAAGAATGAATTGTAGGAAGCAGAGGGTCATGGATATGGCAGTAAGGTAAACCCATAGGAAAGACCGATTACCTGCTAAACCAAACTGTAAGGAATGGTATTTCCTTTTGATAAAGTGAATTTGATTGTTAGTATGCACCATTCTGAAATTGTTGTGACGATGTTGTAAAGGTGCAATAAAATGTATGTGCATGAGAACTAACAATTTGATTAGCTGAGGAATCAATGTAGGAAGAAGGAGTCTTGGATATGGCAATGTTGTAAGCCCATAAGGAAGACCGATTTCCTGCTGAGCTAAAATGTTATGGGAAGGAAAGTCTCATAATTATAAATTTGTTTCTTGTGCAGAACAAATATGAAAACAAATTGTGGAATAGGAAATCTGTAGGTGGCAGATTTGCAATAGAATTTTGAAAGTTAGAATATATAATGATGTCTCACGAAACTTGTGTACCTGTGATACAGGTGAGAAGAAAATATTTGTCCTGAAAATACAGATGAAGGCTGTCACAGCTGAAAACGATGAACATGGCTACTGTTGAGCCATGAGAACCCCATGATAAGTCATGATCGTCGGGCATACATTGTTTTGAGGTAACACAAGCCAGAGGGACGCCTCGGCAGAGCAAGTCTGAGGGACGCCTCGACTTTAAGACTCGATAGAGTTTCTAAAATTCCTCATGTGCAAGAAAACCTTGGTAGGGCAAGATGGATCACCCGAAGGAATGTATAGCAGTGAAGAGGATGCCTGAGCCTGGGCCTGGAGGGTGAGTGATCGCAAGGAAGATGAAACCATGATAGCTCTTGTGAGCTATTGAATTGGAATCATGCACCCAATGGGTATGTCAAGGAAAGCAATGAGCTTGGATAACAAAACTACCATGCAGATACAGATCCACAAATTGCACAGATAAGTATTGTGCTAAGATTATGAAATTTTCTCTTTTAATTTTGAACAACAGTAAGATGTCTTCACACAAAATTGTGGTTAATATGCTTGTGTCCAATAATTGTTGAAGGAATATGACGAAGACTCAGATCCTGAAAAAAGGACCTGGCTGAGGATAAAGGTCAAGACTTCTGAAGTGGCCAAATGAGGAAGGCATGACAGGTGTTTTGAGAAAGAACACCGAGGACAGTGTTCCTTTAAGGGGGAGGGAATTGTAACACCCTGTTTCCCCCAATTTGTAATTAATCATAAAATAGGAATTACCATGCTAATGCATGAGGAAAATGTGAATGTATTATTGTTTGAGTTTCCAATCACTGACTGTGGGGGTGAAGCCTTGAAAGTATTGGCCATGATATCACTAGGGGAGAGAAATCAGTTAATGAGGCAAGGACCGATGGTTGAACTACCAACCACCCCCATGAATGGGAGCATGTTCTAGCTACAGGAAGTCATCCTAAAGTACCGCAAGGTCTGACAAACCAGGTGGACCTGAGCTTCCTTCTGACAGAAGGAAGGTGACAATTATACACATGGAGGCAGCAAGAGAGGGAGACACTAGACACCATACACCAGACAACAGACACCTGACACCCGACACCAGACACCAGACAAGAGCAGAATCTCACAAGGGAGAGGCGCGAAGCTCTCCAATGAATCACAAAGAGAAGGTTGTGAACTTGATGCCGAAGAGCATCTGAGAAACCTTGCCAAGTCCACAACCGAGTGAGAAAGCTCTCATTTGCAAAAAATAGGACCTGAACAGAAGCTGAATCAGGGAGACAGAACCCTCGAGAACTGTGAGAATTCCCTGGTGATATCATGGCTTGGCACGGGGGTGACCAGAGTGCTAAGAATGAATTCTTCTGAGCCTATGCTAAGGTGGAAGGACGAACACCCACAGTCAGTTGGTTGGTAGCAACCTATAATAGATAAGTGATTTCTTACCCTTTGTAAATTATCTGTAACTATGTATGAATCCGCTATACTGGGTACGTTGCAGGAATCGGGCATATTTCTTAATGGATATACTGTATCCCCCCCACTTATTTCTATTTGATTGTATAATTAGACCAATAAGAAAGCATATGGTTAGGATAGGTTTTATACCCGTAAAATACTTGTGTTTTATGGTGGCATAAGCCCGAGTCACGAACTGTGCGTTTGTCGATCGAGGACACAGTTTCATGTACGTATGTAAAACTTCCTAATCTTTTTTATTCCCTTGGAGGACGAAGTCTGTTAAGCTCAGGATGGATAGCATTTTTAGAACGCAAGCGAGGCCCAAAACCATCAGGGCTCACAGAGGAAGCAAAGGCCGAGGCCTTTAAGACTTTGAAATCTTCTAAGGAAAAAGGAAGAAAGCGTGAGCTTAGGGAGGAGCTACAGCTACCGTCAAATCTCGCGTGGATAGCCGATAGCCATCGGATCCATGAGAAGTTGCATGAGGTTTAACCCTCGCATGCGCAAAGGTTAGGACTCGTCAAAGTCCTGAAAGGATCAAGACTGTCCATTTCAGAGGACACGTGGCAGAGATCCGAACCCATCGGGGTTTTGGATACCAGAAGGTTGAAGGATTAGAATTGTGGAGTAGTTGCATCATGAATTCTTGGTTTGCGAAATCCCGATACCAAAGAGGAGCCATCGGATTTCGATATTTCGGCTATTCGGAGTTCAGGACATAGAGGAGGCTGTGGTCTTGGTACCGAGAGTTTCAAACTCCCGGTACGCGAAACAACGAAATCATTAGGATGGTCCATTTCAGAGGACATGTGGTAGAGATCCGAACCCATCGGGGTTTCGAATATTGTGAGGTTGAAGAACCAAGGGTTTGGTCACGGTGGATTCATGAAATCGCAAATCTCGAAGTCCCAAAAGGTGCATGCGGTTGAGGTTTCGGGGAAATCCCCGAAAGGAGATTTCGGTAACTCAGTTACCGGGAAAACAAGAGGTAAGAGTTTTGAACTCTTGAACCATAAAACCCTGAAATGATACAGAGTGAAGAGATTGTGATATTTCAGAATTTCGGCACCTGGGAATCCCAAGGGTCAGTTTCCTTGTATTCACCAGTTACGAAATCCTGATATGAGAAACCCCGAAATGATAGAGCGCGAATAGATTTTGATATTTCAGTGTTTCGGCACCCGAGAATCCCAAGGGTCAGTTTCCTTGTATTCGCCAGTTGCGAAATCCCGATATGAGAAACCCCGAAATGGTATAGTGTGGTTAGAGCTTGGTGTTTCGGTGTTTCAGCACCCGGGATACCCAAGGGCAAGTCTCCTTGTATTCTCCAGATGCAAAATCCCGATTTGCGAAACCCCGAAGTGAGCTTAGCGATGTATACAGGCTTCGGAGTTTCAGCTCCTTGGAAAACCCAGGTGCAAGACTTCTTATCTTCGCACATCACGAAATCCCGACTTGCAAAACCCCGAAATGAACTCGGTGGATATAAGGATTTCAGTGTTTCGGCACCCAGAAAACCAAAGGGTATGAATCCCTCATCTTCATATATTCTGAAATTCTGGTATGGGAAACCCCACCAAAATTTAATCCGATTCATTGATAAATTCGATAAGTTGTTAGATCCTTTTCGGCCTTCGCCACTTCGAAAGATAGAGAGCAGGGGAATACTTGCATCATGATTCCCCAAATCATGAAATCTAGAAGCACCTCTCTGGTAAGGCCTGTGATCATAGCCAACGATCACATGGGGAAGGATAAAGGAAGGGAGGGTCTGCACAAGGCCCCATAGGAATTCGGGGATTCTGTTCCTCAAAGAAGAGGAGAAAAAGCCAAAAAATCTTAGTTCCCATAGTGGGTGTGTGAAAAACCCCCTAAATTATTCAATCACCAACTTGAAATGAGGCTCCAACCCCCTGAATTCTTCAATAACCAACTTGAAAGGAGGCACCGACCCCCTACCATTTTAGGCTTTTCCTGAAGAGGAATACAACCCTCTCTAGCTCCTCCTTTTCACCCTCACTGCACTCTTTTTTTCAGGCTTCTACCTGAAGAGTTTAAATGTGTTGAACCTACACAGAATAGATATATCTAAACAATAATACACACATTTTCAGAGAGAATTGGAGAAAGAAGAAGAATGAGAGAAAGAATGAAAGAATTATCATTAGCCGTTGTGAATAATGAATAGTTTACAAATGATATACTCTGTATAGCTCAATGAGTGTGCACTGGAGGTGAACCAATGCACCATAGTGATCTGGAAACACACTAGCAGTTACAGGATTGAACTTCCACCTTGTCTAGTCTCTCATAGTTACGGGAGTGAACTGCCACCTAGTTGAGTTAACTAGTCAAGTAGTCTTTAGTTAACTGACTAAACAGAGAGTAGTGAGGAGTTAACTCGAGGAATCAAGGCTAATGCACCAGTTTGGTGATGATCCCAAGGCAAGGTCGAATTAGCATGGTGATGATCCCAATGCAACATCTAAACTCAATTCAACTAGTCAAACTGAAGTGTCAACTAAAAGAGAATATTCTCCAGGTGGAATATTCTCTCCTAAAATATAGGAGAACAAATAATGACTAATTATGACTAATAAACAAGGAAAAACCTTAGGAAAAATAAATCCTAGGTGTGTGTGAAGTAACTCCAACAAAGAGGACAACACTCCTCCCTAGCTCCTCCCTTCCACCCTTACTGCGTGGTTTTATTTTTAATTTTTCATATATTTTGGTGACTATGTTGTAGATATACTCAGATATCTCCTGATTCACATTAATATATTGACTTTTCTTCCTTAGACTTTGTTCTTCCTTAAATTTTCCAATAAAAACCCACAGAGACACTTTATTTCCTTCATAAATCTTTGTTTATATAGTGTTCTAAGGGGTGTGATTTTGAATCAATGTGTCTTTTGACATTGAAACATTGCACCCTTTTGATTAAATAATGTTTATTTTAAAACAATATTATTTCTCTTTTGTTTTTATTCATAAATCTACGTGAAATCCTTTTAATTATAGTTAACTTAATTTATAACCTTTTTTTTTTCTTTCTTCTTTTCACATAACATGGGTTTCCAAAACCATGGGCTTGAAAACACTATTGGTAAAATCAATTGTAATATAGTTACTTTAACTTGTTCATTCTCTTTTAAATATATAAGTAAGATATACTAGTAAGATTCACTTTCTATTTTTTTTCACATGCACCTCTCTTTTACATAACTTCTCTTACTTTTATTTATTTCAATTTCTACTTTTTCACATTCACCTCTCTTTTACTTAACTTTACGTTCTTTATTTATTTCAATTTCTACTTTTTCACATGCACCTCTATTTTAAGTAACTTCTCTTACTTTTGTTTATTTCAATTTTTATTTTTTTACATGCACCTCTTTTTTACATAACTTTACTTTATTTATTTATTTCAATTTCTATTTTTTCATATGCACCTCTCTTTTACTTAACTTCACTTTATTTATTTATACTTTTATTTATTTATTAAAGTTAAATTATAAGGGTTTTATTCTGTTAACCTCATTGTCCCCTTAAATTATGAGAGTGGATCTCTGCTTGTTATCATCATCTCTCCAATGCCTAGATTATGAGGAATGACATGTGCTCCTTCTAGAAGTCTAGAGTCACAACTAGCATGTTCTCCCTCGCTTCTTGGGGTTTGATGTGCACCCTTAGTAGTTTCTTTCATTTACATAGTGGCAAGTTGTGATTAGAATGAATATCTCTATGTTTAGACTCCAAATCATTGTCATCTAGATATGGTTTCTCATTGCATGCTCCCATGCCACGTAGGCAATGCCATGACCAACAACTAGCTCATCATCGATTTCCAACTCTACATTTATCCTTTGATCATAAATAACATATTGGCCAACATTATCTTTAGTAGGGAGTGAGTAGGGACATCAAATAATTTTATTAGAATCCACCTAACATGCTCTTCACTTGAATAAGTAGTCACATATGTGCAGATTAATGATTAGAATGCCCATTTCACATGACTCTGTACATATTTTATAGAGTTCTTCATGATATTTTTAGTTATATCTCACCAAAAGGCCTAATATCACTCTTTAAAAACCCTAAATAGTACTTTAAATAATGTTGATCTCGTTTGCCCATTTATTTGCTATAACATCGATTGACATAAAAGACATATGAAACTTCTTCTATGTTTTTTTCTGAGAGGATGACTACTTCATGAATTGGCTATACATAACCTTATGCAACAATTTCATTAATGTTTTCTCCATTTACTTAGTATAACAGGGTATATCAACACAGTTATAATCTTATGAACTATATGGATCCTTTGTTGAAATCAATGATCATTCATAAAACATGATATCCAACATTCTCACTGCATTCGACTTCCTCTGATTGACATCAATGAAAACACTGCATCCAACAATGACTTCAACATAACTCTTAGTATTCTCTTCATTCTTTCTTTCTAGCAACCTGTAACATTTCTCTTTATCTTTCTTTACTAATGATGTGTAGCTTTCTCTCTCTCCAGTGTTCTTGTTGAGCTTGACAACTTTAACTCTTAATGTAACAAATTCTTAAAGCTTCTCACATTCTTATTCTTTCGTGATCATCTGGATATTCATGACTTCTTCCTTTCTCCTTTCTTCTTCAAGTTGGGTCTTCAAGGAGACAATTTCTTATTAAAGTCTTCTTTCCTATTGACTGAATTATGCTTCAAGTTTATTTAAGTCCTCAGATCTTTCCTTGAGATGGCTAGTAAAAATATTTTATCTCTTCTCTACTTCATTTCTTTGTGCTATTATTTCTTCTTCCAAAATTGTTTTTCTTCCAACTGAATTTTGCATGCTTCATCAATTCTTCTGGTGTCTTCTACTTGGAATTTTAGGTTTGTAATAATATGTTGTACTTATTCAGAGCTGGGATTTTGAGACTCCCCTTTTATCTTGATCAATTCTTCCTTAAGTGACTTGTTTTTCTCTCTTTCTTTGACCAGCTTGTCTAAAGCACTGGTTAGGTGTCTCTCATAATCTTCTTCTTCTGAATTTGTTGGACCTAATGAGCTTCTTTCTTCCATACTAATTCGAAATCTTTTTCATATTCATGCTTTAGATGAGGTTCTTTTGATTCGGAATTTTGTAACTTATCCCAAAGTTCTTTCGCTGATGAGAACTGTCCCATTTTGACTTTTACCAAATTAGTTAATACTTCCATGATGAAATCCATTGCAATTTTGTTGTTCCTTTTCAATTCTTTATTGGATGTAGTCTTCATTTTATTTGAACTGATGTATCTTGTAACAATTGAGTACCAAACATCATACCCCTGTGCTCCTAGAAATGATTTCATCTTGTTTCTCCACTTCTCATAGCTTTGACTATTCTGACCATCAAGCCAGGGTATTCCATTAGCTTTGTATCCATTATCCTTGACATACATTATCTACCTTCCAGTGGTTAAATTGTTGGAATACTGAGAGGGGGGGGAATCAGTATGAGCACTTTTTACCACTTTCAATCATAATATATAATCTTCAACTTTATCAGTAGTATATCATTTATCATTGCATTCAATATATCATGAGCATATAACCAAAAGTAGTAACAATCAATATCACATCAGATACATTGCACACCAGAATTTATGTGGAAACCCAAATGGGAGAAAACCATGGAATGATTTCTTATATATATCAAGAATACATTCATAGGAAACACCAACTTCCAAATTCTCTTTCACCGACTGGAAGGAGGCACCAATTCCCTAGTTTACAGGCACCAACTTGAAGGAAGCACCAACTTCCTGAGTTCTCCAACACCAATTGGAAGGAGACTACGACCCCCTGATTTACACGCACCAACCTAAAGGAAGCACCAACTCCCTAAGTTCTCTGGAACCAACCGGAAGGAGGCTATGACCCCCTAAAGGAAGATCCAACTCCCTGATTTCTTCGGCACCAACCAAAAGGAGGCTACAACCCCCTTTACTTTCTCCTTCTTGTCGTCCTGAAATATAAGTGTAGAATCACTGTCACTACCACTGATACTGTCACTACTAATGTCACCAATACATCAACCAACCTATAATTTTCTACATCAACCAACCTCTCAATGTCACTGTCACATCAACCAGTGACTACCACTGTCACATCAACATGTCACTGATGATCAACTAATCATCCAACCTGTCACTATCTTTGTCACTGACATACCATCATCCACCAACTATACCCAAATCCACTCACATGGATACCAAAACCTTCACCAAACCATGTACATCAAACATAACCTGTACCATACCATGTACATCAAACCTCAACATGTACCAACATCACCAAGACATGCACCTCATACATGTACCAAGAATATGCCTCACACCATGCACCAAATATGTGCCTCAAACATATACCAATTCCTCAACAAGATACCAAGTCATGACCATCACGTCATCAACAAGTAATCAATATGTACCTCAAACCAAGTTCCTCAAGCATGTGCCAAAATTCATAAACCATGTACCAAGAGATACCATCAAACATGTAATATATCACTCCTATACCATACAACCAACCATATGCCAAGTATCCAATATGTGCTTCTAATAATGCATCATACCATTACCAAGTTGTACCATGCACAATCACTACCATGACATTTCTCAAGCATGTACCATAACAACATAAGCATAATCCTAAAAAATAACACATAAGCATACCTTTGATCATGTATCTAATGTGATGTGTAGTAACATTGACGTATAACCTTTCATCAAACATCAACAACATGGTACTAGCATTTTTCCAATTTTGTCTTGTCCTCGCGACACTAAGACATATTGTTTAGTGGGGCCTCGTGTGACGATTCCTAGACAACCCGTGGGGGTGCCTCATGAGACAGTAGTTGTCTAACCCACATAGGTCAGCCAAACAAGGGTTTCTTCAAAGAAACCTCCACACACTTGCAATCCCAAAACTCTCACCTTCTCTCTCCTTCACTATCTCAGATTTCTCCATCGCAAACTCACTAATATATCACTTACTCACATAGAAGATATTCAATAGAATGTTTGTGTGAATGTACTTATGAGTGAATTCTTAAGGTTAATATATACCTTTTTGAAGTAACCTCTTTGCTTAAATTTAGGGCTTCTTGAACTTTCTTTTTACAACCACTTTACCCTTTAATTAATGAATTGCAACCAATTAGGGGCTTCTTAACCCATATTTGGGGATTCCAACTTCATGACCTCATAACTTCTCAACCGTGAGGAACTATGTGATGTTCCACCTACCGTTGGAAATGACATGACGAGGACTATCCATCTATGAGTGTGTTACCTACATTTACAATGTCCTTCATGTTCTTCTTCCTCAAAAACCTTTGGGCTTCATGAACACACCTATGGATTTCTGGTAGACTTCTTCAAAGAATCTTCCCATGATGGACATGCTTGGAGCTACGCCATAAGGGGACCACTTTGGATACTTCTCTAAATACACCCATCTCTTATGTTGACATCAATGACAACCAACTGTCCAACAACATCGATGACAACCAATTGTCCAATACCCCTTATAATGAGGGTTGACCGACTAATTTAGGTCTTGTTACTAAAAGGTACCCTTTATTATAATGAGTGGCTATTAAATAACTATTTATGATCTAGGTGGATCTTAGTGGCAATCCACCTTTTCCACTAAATTAATTTTTTCAAGCGTATGGTTTTGATAAACCATGATATTCACCCTTTTGATGGGGAATGTAATGTAATTCCATCTCCATTTGTTAATTATGGACATCATGTAATGATTTCCTAGTGGTCTTATGTACATTCCTACAACATAGAATTAAGCACACTCGAGCTAGAGTAGTACTGGGATGGGTGACCACTTGGGAAGTCCTACTGTTTTACATACCTATGGAGTTTTTTGCAACTTAGACCTATTTATCCCACATGCATCATGGGAATTATTCTCCTCTCACTCTCTCATATATAATTGAGGTAAAGGAGGTCCTTTAAGAATGCAATAGAGTGTGATGTAAATCTTCTTGTGAAGGATCATAGATAACACATCTCTCTCTTTAGGGATAAGATACCATCATTCTAGATAGCTTGTGTTCTTTGCATTTACATTCTTTTGTATTCCAAGCAATCATTAATAAAATATGAGTTTAACTGTGTTAATTTGTTTCATGCAATATCTCTGTGTGTTTCCTTGTTATATATTTGACTTCATGTTGTTCTCAATATAATTTGAATTAGTGGTATTACAGCAGTATGCTCCTTGTTATTTATTGGTGCATGTCCTTGATGAGGTCAGGGTATAGAGAGTTGGTTCTCCAACTAGTTTCTCTTAGGGATGAATACTCTCACTATCCCAACCGACCTCCCATGGAGAAATAAAAGAAAGATGAAAAAGAAGAATATCCATTCAAGACATTGTTCAAGGAAGCCCTTGCACGATAGAGGAATGCGATGATGGACAACTTTTTCTAGATATTTCGACAAATACTAATGGCGACTGAGGCATCTTTGATAACAACCATTTTGAAGGTGAGGCACCCTTTAAGGTTCATGCCAATTTTGATATCCCCTTATTTTAAGTCCAAATAGATGTAGATTCTTTGGAGAAATGCTTGAATATGTTGGAAGGGTATTACTCCATCCAAAAAAATTCTGACGGTTAAAATATCATATTTGTGCTCCTTAAATCCCTTCCCCATGTCAGATCTTGGTGGGAAGGTTATTGGGAAAGGTACACCATGGATGAAACTATGTCTTTTGGGAGAGAACCCACTTGGGAATTAATTGTAGATTCCCTCGAGGAGAAGTTCTATCCTGTCAGAAACTATGATGACCAATACATGATATGGATGACTGTACATCAGGAAAGAGACCAACTAGTGTTGGAGTACACTAAAATGTTTCATACGTTATGCTCAAAGTTGGATATCATAGACTATAAGCGGCACCTGGTTATGAAGTATCACAATGGCCTACATAGGTACATCTAAAAAGAGATGGATTTTTTGGACATCTCCTTACTAGGAGATACTTATCTATATGCAATCAAAATCGAGTATAAATTCAAGTAGCAGAGTAATCAGGAGTTTGGGTTTGCAAATATTCCACAATAGAAGCATGGTAATGAAAACCCTAACGAAGGACAAAGCAAGGAGATTCAGTCTCAATAAAATCAGTCCAATCTTCTATCTAAGAAGGGTGATGGGAAGTCGAATAAGGACATCGAAAATAGGTGTGAGTTCCACAAAATCCCTTAGCACAAAACCAATGAATGTCGTTCAAAATAGTCATTGGTGGCCAAGCTCAAAGAAAAAGAATAATAGCCTAACTTGCATTCTGATTCAAAGAAAAATAAAGGGAAATAGACCATCGATGAAAAACCCACTGCTACCATTGCAAACACAATAATCTATCCAAAAGAACCAGAGGATCTAAGGATGGGGAGCACCTCTTCCATTCATAGATGTGGGTGAAGGGGACCCCCTTCATTTCACTATTGATAGCGAGAGTTAGAAGGACTTGATATCAGATGAGGTCATCAAAAGAATAAATTTTTTGACAATTCCACACCCCTAAGCATACACCATTAGATGCTTGAGAAAGGGATGATACATTTGTGTAAGCCAACAACATCGTCTTCCCTACGACATCAATCTATTCAAAGATGATGTATTGTGTGATGTTTCTCCCTTTGAAGTCTATGATGTTTTTTTAGGATAACCATACATGTGGAAACATCATGTTTTTATGAGTCTTTATGCCACAATGTCATTGTTACTCTAGGAGGTCATCTCTACAGGGTACCAAAGGCAGTTCTGACTACTTCCTTTTCATTGATCTCCACAAAATAGTGTGGAAAAGTAATCTCTCAGACCACAAGGTTTGCCTTCTTCATGATTCATTCAAAAAGTGAACAGAAGATCACTTCGACCACCACAACCTTTTCCCAAGACCTTTCTATGCAACATAAGTAGGTCAACAAGATTGTAGAGGAGCACAAAGATATTTTTTCACCTATGGGGGTGCCTCTACACTTCCAATTCAAGAATTCCATTGACTCAGTGCCCGATGCTCCCTTACCCAATGGTACAATATATAGATTCTCCCTTCAAGAGAATGAGAGTCTTGCATATGTTTAATATAGACATAATACATCCCTTCATAGCTCTATTGGGCGCAATTCTTTTAAGGTGTGCTTGGGGTTCCAACCATTATCCCCTATTGATATAACTCTTCATGTTGCATCTTCATCGACAAACTCCTCCCACAATCATATCAAGGCAGATCATGCAGCCAGATTTTTTGAATGGTTCCAACACCTCCAACAACAGGTTCATGACATCCTTCAACAAGATAATACTAAGTACAAGAAGGAAAACTACTTCAACAATGCAAGAATCTCAACAAGGTTCATAATCAACAAAAAATTCCCCATCTCCTGATGGAACTTGACGCAATGGGGACCATTGCTTCCTAAGAGGGGAGGAATGATCTAGGTGGATCTCAGTGGATCTAGGTGGAAGCCATCCACATTTTCCACTGAATCAACGTTTTCGAGCCTATGGTTTTGATAAACCCTGATATTCAACCTTTTGATGATGAATGTAATGTAATTCCATCTCCATTTGTTACTTATAGACATCATGTAATGATTTCCTGGTGGTCTTATGTACAATCCTACAACATAGCTTTAATTCATCGGATTCCATTAGAACTCCGTAGTTAATCGCACTCAAGGTAGAGTAGTACTGGGATGGGTGACTACTCAGGAAGTTCTAGTGTTTTACATGCCTCTGGAATTTTGTAAACTTAAACCAATTTATCCCACCTGCATCATGGGAATTATTCTCCTTTCACTCTCTCATATATAATTGAGGTGAAGGAGGTCCTTTAAGCATTCAATGGATTGTGATGCAAAGCTTCTTACAAAGGAGTGTAGCAGACACATCTCTTTGTTCAAGGATAAACTACAACCATTCTAGATAGCTTGTGTGATTTTTCATTTTACAACCTTTTGTGTTCTAAATAGGCATTAACATAATTTTATTTTAATTTTATTATTGTGTTTCTTGCAATATCTTTGAGTGTTTCCTTGTTATATCTTTGCCTCCACGTCGTTCTCAATATAATTCAGGTCAATTTAATGGGTCTTATTAAAGGAAGGTGGCCTCATACATTAATAAAGTATCAAGTAAGGGGGTTAGTGTAGGACCCTAAAAATATGATTAAGGTAATTATATTAGGTTTTAGATTATGTTTTATCAACTTTAGCAAAGAAAAACAAGGCAACTAATTAGAGTTAATTAACCATAAATTCCCTCAATGGGACATAAACTCTAATGTTGATAACAAAAGGAGGAGGACATTTCACACTGTTGGTAGCCAATTCAATTTTTTTTCCATTGCCCTATAAGCTGCCTACACCTATGTCTCTTGAACTTCAAATTTTCGTCGCATTTTGTAAATAAACAATATTTTCATTTCTTGCGACACTTGCAAATTGGTCTACATTTAGTTTTCACGACTGTAAGTGTGAAAACTCCTCCATCGTTACTTTAACTGTCATAATATTTTTATTGATATTTTGAGTGGCACTTACCTTTTCTTTATCGTTATGTGGCTGAGAGGGTTTTCGAACTATGCTCATTGGACATTTTTTGGATTGCATGACTTGACTTTATTAAGTTTGTGAGGCATTGAGCATATGGATTTATACATTTTATGACTAGCTTGATCATTGATTTCATAAAATGCATAGGGGTTTGGATTAAGTTTTCATATGTATAACATAATCCTTATGATAATTTTCATAAACTTAGGCTAGTCGACCATATGAATTCGATTTGGCACTTTGGTTAAATGTTGATTGATACATGGGCGCATATATAATTTTAGTATTAACCTATACGATGAATGTTTTGAACACTATGATAGTGCTGGCATGTGTTGGTTGGATTTTGATTAGTTGTACACATGACTTAATAGATAATCCACCATTACAATTTGAATAGCCATATCGGCAGTTGTACTACGACCATTATTTCTCTGCATGGCAGTAAACAACTCCACCACTTTCGCATGCTTGTGTTAATGCCTACCTGTTTTGGCTAGATTCATTGATGTTGGTTCGGGTAACACTGTTACTCTGTGTTGATGAACTCTAACCAAACCCTTACCATGTGCTTGCACCATGGCTCTTGTCGTTCGAGCTGAACCTAATGGCAGCCAGGCTCTAGTTGATGTTCGATAGTGCCCGCAGTGACCTTAAGGAATTTGGATGGATCCCATTCATACAGAAATTCAAAGGGCTTAATCTTTGCATTGTCCAACAATTCGCATTGACCTTTGATGGCTATCGAGCCAAGGTCGGGGATGTCCAATTGCAAATTGACGAGCAATTTCTCAGTTTAGCTATAGGTTTTCCTACCAATGGACAACGATGGTCCAAGAATTGCAAGGTAGAAGAAGTCCCTTGGACTTTGCTCTTCCAGTCGCGTAAGGTTAGCTCCTGTGACAAAGGTCTGCCCATCACCATGCTCAACCAACGTTGGCACGATTTTCTGATGATAATCAAACAATTTATCACCTGCGAGGGTCGGTATGGTTTTGTTTTCTTACACCACCTTCGTTTGCTTATGGTTTTTATGGGTTTTGAGCTCAATATGCCATACTATCTGCATAGAATCCTGTTAAAGATGTCAAATAAATACAAAAGGAACCAGGCTGATAGCAACCTCTTTCACTACGGGCTGGTTAAAATGATTGTTGTCTGTCATTTGGGGTTACACGGATATTGTTGGACTGATTTCCTTACTCGAAATAACTTTGAAGATTCGGACCCTCCACAGGTTGACAAACCTATGGTGAGCGAGGGTAAGACTGTACCCTTAGTACCCTACAACATTCTATTACCTAAACCCTTACCCGACTCACCTATCAACCTACCCCAATCTGTGACTAAGGATGGCGAGACTGTTAAACCTGTGGGCAAGAAACCTAAAGCCAAACCTACTACAAACGCCAAAGGCAAAAAGAATGCCCATTTAATCTCTCGTATGGCAAGGAATAAGATGAAGCCCCCTATCAATCCTGACCCTATCGTGTTGAGCGAGGACTCTGATTCAGAGGTTGAACTTTTTTTGAAAAGTGAATGTCCCTATTCGGAAGGTCTGTGTGCCAAACCCTCATTTGACTTCGTGTCGAACCTACCACCTTGCTTGCAAAACGACCCTGATTTCCCTGGCATTAAGCTGCCATGTAAAGCCCCCGGTCATTCATCCAAACCCTCTCCTGAACTTGCAATGCTACCCTATGATCAATGCGGATCATGGTTAGAAAGGTACTATCTTGATGTGCCAATGCTACAGTCCAGAATTCATTCTCTGGAAGATCAAGTTGCAAGGCTTACCCAACAAAAGGCTGAGCTACTGACCACTGATAAGAAACAGAGGACAACAGGTTCTATTTTGTTTAAGAATGTGGAGTCAGCTACAGCGGTCGTGAATTCAAAATTGGCATAGCTCGAGCAACCTCACTGGTATGTCTATCACTTGTTTATATAACAAACTCATAGCTCTGTGTACAGTTTGGATTTTCTCTATCATACTATATGCATTATGTACATAGTTTTGATTGATCGAATTTTCTTTCCTAGTTTAGCTTTGATTGGGTTTTCTTCGATTCGATGGATTGTGCTGTGGATTTGATTGGTTTGATTTTGCTTAAATTGGATACTCTGTTGCTAATTGAAGTCGTTTCTATCTTTTCTAAACACAAGTTGTTTCTAGCATTTCAATTTTGAACACAATCAATGTTTCGATTCGAATTGGTTATATCGTATACAATGTGGTTGGTAATGATGGTTAACTATAACGGTTTTATTTACATATGACTTTCGACCATCTCGGATACAATTTGGATTATGTTTAATATGATTTTGTTTAATATCCACCCAAATCATGAACTGATACAAATCGTAACAGTTATATCCAGCCTGTTGATTCGCGTTGGTTTTCTCCACCATATTATCAGTCTGATCCGTATTGTATTGAATATACTGTTTAAATTTGATTCGAGGAGAGAAAGTGATTATATCCAGGATCACGATTTGTTTCTATAATTAAACTCAGTCGTAATTCGTTTTGATTATTTTCCCAGCTTACAATTGTAATCTCTGCTGATTCTATTACGATCCCATCTGTTGACTGTGCAAGAAAACAATCACGAATTTGATTGTGTTGACGTTGTTGCATATGATTTCGTTGACACATAAGTGAAGCATTCTTTCCATCTTTGTATATGATTGAAACAACATGAATCTTATGCTACATTGTTATAGCCATAGTAATTGGATTATGATTGTGTTGGATTAGATTGTATCTCATACGATATGATTCACTATTAATTTCATTTGATAAGAAACAGTCTGGTTACGGTTTGACCCTATTTTATGGTAAAAGAAAATCAGATCATTCTTACCCCTTGTTTCGATTGAATCACTTTTGATTCTGTTTAATTTAAATGATAAACTCATTTGAACCATTAGTGATTCATTTTTAATGTTTATTAAAAGAAAATTGGATTGGATTATTTTAAAGAGATTTCATTTGATTTCTATCTGGTCCTGTATGTTATTTTAGACTAGCTACAAAATCAGATGATTCTGTAGCTAAGTCTGTAGAATCAAATTTTTATTGTTTTCTTATGAAATACTTTTCTAACTTGTTATTTTTGATCTATTGCAAGTGAATTCGAAATTACAGTGGATTTGATGAGAAGTTAGGGGATATTTCAAAGATTTCATTTGCATTTTAGTTTCCTAGTTTAGTTGATTTTGGGATATCTCCCAGATTATGTAAAAACAGTTTGATATTATCCACAGGGAGGTTTTA
>JZKD02S1675624.1:258558-269949 GCA_000966675.3 Picea glauca
TTCTCCCGTCAACAAATGGTGCTAGAAGGAGGGCCTAAACTTAATTAATGGCACGAGGCGGTCGTAAGACTCCTCCTCCCCCCTAAACGATCACCTATAGTGACTAGAAGCCATTCACAAGATAATATTCCCCCTCAAACAGCAACTACTTCAATCAAAGATCCGGAGATCACAGTTGAGCCAGCAACCCCTAATCCTATAGGTGGTGACTTGGAAGAGATTGTCCGCCGATCTCTTATTAAAACACATAGTGCCTTAGCCAGTTTGAGGCAACCAAACCGTCTGTGGGGTCAACCTTTAGACTTCTCTGATATCAGAGAACAGTTAGGTGACACTAAGCTCACTGTGAATCCTATAGATCCAACACAAATCATGTTGCAGGAGGATCTGGGATACCTCCTTCACCACCTCCCTCATCTCTTTCCTCTTCTAGAGGAGATTCCTCTTTAGACGAAGGCAACTCACCTTCTCAACCTTCCACACCCACTACCCCAATGGAAAATCAAAACAACTCGGCTAGACCCTGGTTGGACCAGGATGCTGTAGCTGTACCTGGAGTCCAGCACCCTTTACCTAAGCACCCGGAGAAGTGGCTTCCCAAGTTTGATCTCGATTCAAAACAGATAGCTGAAGATCATACCAAAAAATTTATGTTAGCCATCAGACTCCGTAATGTTGAACATGAAGATGTTGTATGTAGGTTGTTCCCTTACACTTTTGAGGGTAATGCATCCACATGGTACTTTGCCCAACAACCCCATACAATAGTGTCTTGGGAAAAGTTTGAGTCATGTTTTTTAGAAAAATTCGTAGATGGTAAACCTCCGGAAGTCTTAGTCATGGATCTTTCAAGCTTAAAAATGAACCTAAAAGAAAAAGTTAAAGATTTCAATCAAAGATTCTTAACGCTTAAAAATCGAATCCCCGCAGACTCTATGCCTGCTAAGAGTATTGTAATAGCTTACTACACTAAAGCTCTACATCAAAGTATAGATATTTGGGTTAAACGATCTAAAAAGGCCACGTTGTTAGAAGCCTTCGAAGAGGCTACTCAGATTGAAAAAGATATACTTAGCCTTAAGGACTCTTCTAGCAACGAAACTAAGACTGTTTCTTCTTCTAAAAAGAAGATTGAAATTCTCCCCAGACCTACACAAAACAAAACACAACTTGAAAACTCTGATTTGGAAAATTTAACCAAAGTTGTACAAATATTGTCTAATCAAGTTATAGATTTAAAAAGGTCAACTGAAGAAGCTTCCTCAAGTAAAGGACCGTACAAACCCCCTTTCCGAAAGCCTTTTCCAACCAATCGGCCTAATTCAAACCCCGAAGGCTTGAACCTAGAAAGTTTGCAATGTGCTCTTCAGACAATTCTAGGAGCCCAAGATGACTTGATGCCTCCTGAAATTCCTCAAGAGGAAGTCGAGCAGGAAACAACTCAAGAAGAAGAGTCTTCTCCGAACATCTTTGGACACTTCTCGGATAACATATTCCAAGCTAACTTCGAGACTATTCACCCTTACAACACTAGGAGTAAGACATCAAACAAACCTCCTGCCAAGAACACTACAACTCCACCTCCAAAGCCATCTAAAACAGTAGAGACTAAACAGAGTAATGCCAGCCCTAAATTAGATTATGATGTTGTTGAAGATCTTAAAAAATTAAGGGCTAACATTTCTATTTATGAGTTGTTGAAGTTTCCATTTTTGTTATAGAAGATGTTGCAAAATATTTCAAAAAATGGCAAGAATGGTAACTCAAATGGTAAAAAGGTTGTGCAAAGCAAAGTGTCGTAGAAGACTTCCACTAAAAACAATCCTGATCCTCAAGATAAAGGAAGCCTTCCCGTAACTCCTGTAAATAATAATGTAAATAATGTGAATAATGTAGATAAAGTAGCATTAGAAACTGAGAGTAAGAAACCACAAGCTACAACTCTAAGTACTCGCAAGAATGTACCTTCTTTCCTTTTAACTTTCGAAATCTTCAACAGAAATGTGCATAATTGTATGGTTGACTTAGGAGCATCATCAGATGTGATGCCTTGGTCAGTCTGCCAAAATATTAACGCTGAAGTAGAACCATATTCTTTGAAAATCATACAACTTGATCGAACAGATGTTAAAGTTATAGGCGAACTAAAAAATGTATTGATTAGATTATCGTCTAACCCAAAGGTTCATCAAGTTATTGATATAATTGTGGTGGATATTCCAGAAGTATATGGTCTATTTTTTAGCAGGGACTGGTCGGAGCAGCTACATGGTTACTTCGCCACGGACTGGTCTCACTTATGGCTTCTAGAGAATGGTAAGCCCAACAAGATCAGAGTGAATCGTGAGCATTACTTTAAGTTCACGGTCACAGATTTGAACGACCCTAATGAACCATACACACCTCCCGCTGATTCACCCGAGATCCAAGGGATGGACACCTTCTTTGGAAATTTCATGGATGAAGTTTCACTTATCAACAATCCTGAACAGCAATCCGAGATCATAGCATATGTGCAACCAACAACTTCTATGCAACAGTTCCATGAGCCCGATGGAAGTCAAATTTGGTCTCTATATTTCGACGGTTCCAAGTCTAAAGAAGGAGTTGGTGCAGGTTGTGTCATTATCGATCCGGCAGGTAACAAGACATTATTGGCTTGTAGGCTAGAATTTGAATGTACAAACAATATCGCAGAATATGAGGCTTTACTGCAAGGTCTCAGAAAAGCCTTAGACATGGACATTCAAAATCTGGTTGTATTCGGCGACTTTGAAATAGTGGTCAGACAGGTAAGAAACTCTATACACTGTCTTTCCCCGCATCTCAAAAGTTACCAGTCTGAGGTATGGAGTTTAATGAACAAATTTTCTTCTTTTAATATAAATTCCATTCCTA
The DNA here is from genome assembly GCA_000966675.3 of Picea glauca. NCBI lineage: Eukaryota > Viridiplantae > Streptophyta > Pinopsida > Pinales > Pinaceae > Picea > Picea glauca. Next base: position 261,457 of record JZKD02S1675624.1, read on the forward strand.
GATTAAACAATGTTGAAGCTGATTTACTAGCTAATGTTGCCTCTAAACTTCTTCCTGCAGAAGGCTTATCCCCAAACGCATTCTCCGTGGAGCTATTGTTTCGACCATCTATTCCTGACAATATTACAAACTGGAGAGTATTTGACGATGATCAGTAGATTATTAACTTTCTGCACATGGAAGAAACCTTTCAAGGCGCAGTGATAGATGAACAAATGCACGACGATAATTTACACGACTTTACAGTAATACCTAATCCGAAATCTCCTAAAGCTCTATCGGACATGGTAAATTTCATACCCAAATCTGTTGTTAGATTAGAAAAGTTTTATGATTTTGAAGATAAATTTAAAAAGATGGTCAATTGAAAAACTAATAGTTCCTCATTATCTTATGAAAAAGTCAATTTAGGGACTAGTGAAAATCCTCAGTGTATCAATCTAGGCTTGGGATGTTCTGAACAAGAAAAAGCTGCTTTTGTTAGATTATTTAAATAATTCAAGGATGTCTTTGCATGGACTTACGATGATCTTAAAACGTTTGATCCTAATATTATACAGCATGTCATCCCGATGAAGCCCCAAACCTTACCCTTCCAACAGAAACTGAGGAAAATGCATCCCAAACTAGAACCGACCGTACAAAAAGAATTGAATAAACTCCTAAGTGCTAAAATAATTTTTCCTGTTAGACACACTCAATGGGTATCCAACCTCATCCTAGTGCGGAAGAAAAATGGGGAAATTCGACTTTGTGTCAATTTCCGGAACCTCAACAAAGCGTCTGACAAAGATAATTATCATGTCCCTCCCATGGAACAAATCCTTCAACAAGTATCTGGTTCCAAGAGGTTATCCTTACTGGATGGTTTCTCTGGATACAACCAAGTCTTGATGTCTCCGCCAGACCAACTAAAAACTACCTTCTGTACCCCGTGGGGCACTTATGCTTATCGCAAAATGCCTTTTGGATTGATTAATGCTGGTGCTACCTTTCAGAGAGCAATGGAAATTGCTTTTAGAGGCTTAATCAATCATTCCATAGTAGTCTACTTAGATGATGTGACCGTGTATTCTAAAAACAAAGACGATCATCTAGCTCACTTACGAGCCGTTCTACTACGATGTCGTAAATACGGCATCTCCTTGAACCCCAAGAAGTCCATCTTCGCAGTAGAATAGGGTAAATTACTAGGATTCATTGTGTCTAGTGATGGAATGATTATTGACCCCGAGAGGACTCAAGTCATTGCTAAACTTCCCCCACCTACATCCAAAAAATCCATGCAGTCTTTCCTAGGCCAGATTAATTTCGTGAGAATATTTGTCTCTAGTTTCTCCGAAATGGTCAGGCCTCTCCAGAACCTGATTAAGAAAGACACCCAATATCACTGGGGACCCATAGAAAACAAATCTTTCAATGCTATAAATAATTCCATAATAGACGCTCCATCTCTCATGAGCCCTGATTTCTCTCAAGATTTTACACTCTATACTTTTTCCTATGATCGTTCCTATGCCGTAGTCCTAACTCAGAAGAATTCTGAGAACAATGAAGTACCCATCGCCTTTATGAGATCTGCTTTCAAAGGTGTTGAACTTAATTACCCAGTGGTTGATCGGTAAGCCTATGTTGTTTTCAAAGCAGTTAAGCATTTCCAATCCTACCTTTTGAAGTCAAGGACGAAAGTCATTGTCCCCTACCCTGCCGTAAGGAACTTGTTAGTGCAAAAGGAGTTAGGAGAGAAGAGAGACAACTGGGTCACCTCCTTGCAGGAGTATGACTTAGAGATCACCCCAGCACAGATCGTGAGAGGCCAAGGATTGTGTAAGTTGGTAGTTGATTTAGAAACTGAACAGCGAGAAGATAGTGATACGTCAAACCTAGAACAACGAGATCCAAGTTTGATTTGTTGCACACAAAACCTCGTAAGTCCTTGGTACGACAATATTAGATATTGTCTTGAACATGGATCAGCACCCCGTCACCTTGGCCCTACCAAGAGAAGAGCGTTGAGACTAAATTCTGCCTCCTTTCATCTAATTAACGGTATACTGTTTCGTCAAAATTTTGACGGCGTACTGATGCGTTGTCTTGAAAAAGACGAAGCAGAAAAAGTCTTGCTTGAGTTGCATGCAGGAGAAGTTGGTGGTCACTTCGGTGGCGATACCACTGCTCATAAGGTTTTAAGAGCCAGTTACTACTGGCCCACACTTTTTAGGGATGCCCATGCCTTGTGTCGTAAATGTATTATCTGTCAGAAAGCATCAGGGCGGTTGCAAAAACCAGCCTTCCCCTTGCAACCCGTTTCAGTCGATTCTCCTTTCCAGAAATGGGGCCTTGATATCATAGGTCCCATTAACCCTCCATCCTCACAACAGCACAAGTATATTGTGACAGCCACAGACTACTTTACTCGATGGTCTGAAGCCGCCGCGCTAAGAACTGTTAACACAAGTCAGGTGATTGCTTTTCTGAACTCGAATATCATTACTCGTTTCGGTATCCCTAATTGTCTAGTCTTTGATAACGCTTCATACTTTTCTTCTCTAGAGATGAGTGAGTTCTCTTTGGAGAAAAGAATAAAACTGAAGTATTCTACTAGTTACTACCCCCAGGGCAACGGATTAGCAAAATCAACAAACAAAAACTTGATCAAAATTATCAAGAGAACCGTGGCTGAAAATCACAAGAACTGGCACAATGCATTGTTGAATGCACTGTGGGCTGATAGGGTAACACCCAAAGCCGCTATAGGTAAATCCCCTTTTTTCCTTGTTTATGGCAGAGAATCCATCCCGCCACCTCACATTCTTCTTCCTTCGCTTCAATTGTCACAAAAAGTCCCAGAAGAAGATTGTCCCCTTTTAGAAAGCCACATTAATGCTTTGATGAAGTTGGAAGAAGAAAGAACCCAAGCTAAGCACAAATTAGATCAACATCAACAACTGATTAAAAGTTGGTTCGATTCTAATTCTGCTTCCGATAGGAATTTTGAAGTAGGCGATCTCGTTTTGAAGTGGGACAAACCACGCGAAGGGAAGGGTGAGCACACCAAGTTTCAAAATGTATGGCTTGGGCCATTTTTGATTGCTGAAAAGTTGGGTGCTAGTTCCTTTCGATTACAGAATCTTGAAGGGCAGCTTGACACCTATCCGGTGAATGGCCAAGCCCTGAAAAGATACTTTGCCTGATAACTACCCTTGTATATTATGTAAATATTTCTTTTGTTTGTATTTTTCGTTTGTTTTCTATTTTGGTTTTGATTTGAATTGATCAGTTTTTTGTGTTTTTTGAAAAATATGCATACCTGTGCACTGACCCATTCAGAAAAAGACCATGGGAAAATTTCTTCACTGAAATAACTTATGAAAGTTTGTACAAACATCAATGATATATTTCTAAAACTGAGATTTATGTTGGAAAATTTTGTTGTTTGAAAGAAGTTTACTGATTTCAATCTTTGAGCGAAGTTTGTCATGATCATCTATTATCTTTTTACGCTGTCCCTTTTCTGTAAAGGAATGACTCAAAAGATGTCTCCCTGTCATAGTAAGTGTTTTAGAAATAAAACATCTCTGGAACTGAATAAAGGACAGTGTTAAAAAATTCTGATGAGGTCTGGAAAAATATGTTAAAAAATCAAGATTATCAGCGTCACCCCGCTCAGCTATATATCTACAAAAGAAAACAAAATAAAATATTAATAAGAGCTGTGGGAAGTGTTTATAAACCCGCCAGGATACTGAACAGGTCCGTTGGCAGCGGGTAAATGCATGCATGGTGCCAAGACAACGTTGTCGGGGTACTGAACAGGCCTGCTGGAAGTGAAGCAATGTCGGGTACACGAAAATCTATAAAAATTATAAGAAACCTCTTTAATGTCCTTTATTCTGATCTAGAACTTCTTGATAGGATACAGATGTCAGAGTGGGTTAAATGGCAACCCTGTCGAGGCTATGGACGCCTGCTGGTAGCAGTGGCCATGCCAACAGTATTGAATATTTTATCATTAATATCGTGACTTGCTGATCTCAAGACTGTTATTAGTTTTCATCTTTTAAAACATCGCTGGAAAAGATGGTAAATGATGATGTTTGTGAAATTTTCTGGTTGTTGTTTTTGAGTTGAAATTTTCTGTGCCGTCCTAATCTAAAGTTATTTCTTTGAACAGAGATAACTGCTTCTCCCAGTGTGTCGCCATTGTTGGCAGCCAATTCAATTTTTTTTCCATTGCCCTATAAGCTGCCTACACCTATGTCTCTTGAACTTCAAATTTTCGTCGCATTTTGTAAATAGACGATATTTTCATTTCTTGCGACACTTGCAAATTGGTCTACATTTAGTTTTCACGACTGTAAGCGTGAAAACTCCTCCATCGTTACTTTAACTGTCATAATCTTTTTATTGATATTTTGAGTGGCACTTACCTTTGCTTTATCGTTATGTGGCTGAGAAGATTTTCGAACTATGCTCATTGGACATTTTTTGGATTGCATGACTTGACTTTATTAAGTTTGTGAGGCATTGAGCATATGGATTTATACATTTTATGACTAGCTTGATCATTGATTTCATAAAATGCATAGGGGTTTGGATTAAGTTTTCATGTGTATAACATAATCCTTATGATAATTTTCATAAACTTAGGCTAGTCGACCATATGAATTCGATTTGGCACTTTGGTTAAATGTTGATTGATACATGGGCGCATATATAATTTTGGTATTAACCTATACGATGAATGTTTTGAACACTATGATAGTGCTGGCGTGTGTTGGTTGGATTTTGATTAGTTGTACACATGACTTAATAGATAATCCACCATTACAATTTGAATAGCCATATCGGCGGTTGTACTGTGACCATTATTGCTCTGCATGGCGGTAAACAAATCCACCACCTTTGCATGCTTGCGTTAATGCCTACCCGTTTTGGCTAGATTCATTGTTGTTGGTTCGGGTAACGTTGTTACTCTATGTTGATGAACTCTAACAAAACCATTACCATGTGCTTGCGCCATGGCTCCTGTCGTTCAAGCTGAACCTAATGGTAGCCAGGCTCTGTTGATGTTCGACAGTGCCCGCAGTGACCTTGAGGAATTTGGATGGCTTCCGTTCATACAGAAATTCGAAGGGCTTAATCTTTGCATTGCCCGAAAATTCGCATTGACCTTTGATGGTTGTCGAGCCAAGGTCGGGGATGTCCAATTGCAAATTGATGAGAAATTTCTCAGTTTAGCTATAGGTTTGCCTGCCACTGGACAATGATGGTCCAAGAATTGCAAGGTAGAAGAAGTCCCTTGGACTTTGCTCTTCCAGTCGCATAAGGTTAGCTCCTGTGACAAAGGTCTGCCCGTCACCATGCTCAAGCAATGTTGGCACGATTTGTTGATGATAATCAAACAATTTATCACCTGTGAGGGTTGGTATGGTTTTGTTTTCTTACACCACCTTCATTTGCTTATGGTTTTTATGGGTTTTGAGCTCAATATGCCATACTATCTGCATAGAAGCATGTTCAAGATGTCAAAGAAATACAAAAGGAACCAGGATGATAGCAGCCTCTTTCACTATGGACTGGTTAAAATGATTGGTGTATGTCATTTAGGGTTACACAGAGATTGTTGGACCGATTTCCTTACTCGAAATAACTTTGAAGATTTGGACCCTCCACTGGTTGACAAACCTGTGGTGAGCAAGGGTAAGACTGTACCCCCGGTACCCTACAACATTCTATTACCTAAACCCTTACCCGACTCACCTATCGACCTACCCCACTCTGTGACTAAGGATGGCGAGACTGTTAAACCTGTGGGCAAAAAACCTAAAGACAAACCTACTACAAATGCCAAAGGCAAAAAGAATTCCCGTTTAATCTCTAGTATGGCGAGGAATAAGCCGAAGCCCCCTGTCAATCCTGACCCTATCGTGTTGAGAGAGGACTCTAATTCAGAGGTTGAACGTTTTTTGAAAATTTAATATCCCTATTCGGAAGGTCTGTGTGCCAAACCCTCATTTGACTTTGTGTCGAACCTACCACCTTGCTTGCAAAACGACCCTGATTTCCCTGGCATTAAGCTGCCATGTAAAGCCCCCGGTCATTCATCCAAACCCTCTCCTGAACCTGCAATGCTACCCTGTGATCAATGCGCATTGACCTTGAGGAATTTGGATGGCTCCCGTTCATACAGAAATTCGAAGGGCTTAATCTTTGCATTGCCTGAAAATTCGCATTGACCTTTGATGGTTGTCGAGCCAAGGTCGGGGATGTCCAATTGCAAATTGATGAGAAATTTCTCAGTTTAGCTATAGGTTTGCCTGCCACTGGACAACGATAGTCCAAGAATTGCAAGGTAGAATAAGTCCCTCGGACTTTGCTCTTCCTGTCGCGTAAGGTTAGCTCCTATGACAAAGGTCTGCCCGTCACCATGCTCAAGCAACGTTGGCACGATTTGTTGATGATAATCAAACAATTTATCACCTGTGAGGGTCGGTATGGTTTTGTTTTTTTACACCACCTTCGTTTGCTTATGGTTTTTATGGGTTTTGAGCTCAATATGCCATACTATCTGCATAGAAGCCTGTTCAAGATGTCAAAGAAATACAAAAGGAACTAGGCTGATAACAGCCTCTTTCACTACGGGCTGGTTAAAATGATTGTTGTCTTTCATTTGGGGTTACACAGAGATTGTTGGACCGATTTCCTTACTCGAAATAACTTTGAAGATTCGGACCATCCACAGGTTGACAAACCTGTGGTGAGCGAGGGTAAGACTGTACCCCCAGTACCCTACAACATTCTATTACCTAAACCCTTACCCGACTCGACTATCGACCTACCCCACTCTTTGACTAAGGATGGCGAGACTGTTAAACCTATGGGAAAGAAACCTAAATCCAAACCTACTACAAACGCCAAAGGCAAAAAGAATGCTCGTTTAATCTCTCGTATGGCGAGGAATAAGCCGAAGCCCCCTATCAATATTGACCCTATCGTGTTGAGCAAGGACTCTGATTCAGAGGTTGAACGTTTTTTGACAAGTGAATATCCCTATTCGGAAGGTCTGTGTGCCAAACCCTCATTTGACTTCGTGTCAAACCTACCACCTTGCTTGCAAAACGACCCTGATTTCCCTGGCATTAAGCTGCCATGTAAAGCCCCCGGTCATTCATCCAAACCCTCTGTTGAACCTGCAATGCTACCCTGTGATCAATGCGGCTCGTGGTTAGAAAGGTACTATCTTGATGTGCCAATGCTACAGTCCAGAATTCATTCTCTAGAGGATCAAGTTGCAAGGCTTACCCGACAAAAGGCTGAGCTACTGACCACTGATAAGAAACAGAGGACAACAGGTTCTATTTTGTTTAAGAATGTGGAGTCAGCTACAACGGTCGTGAATTAAAAATTGGCATAGCTCGAGCAGCCTCACTGGTATTTCTATCACCTGTTTATATAACAAACTTATAGCTTTGTTTACAGTTTGGATTTCCTCTGTCATACTATATGCATTATGTACATAGTTTTGATTGATTGAATTTCGTTTCCTAGTTTAGCTTCGATTGGATTTTTTTAGATTCGATGGATTGTGCTATGGATTTGATTGGTTTGATTTGGCTTAAATTGGATACTCTATTGCTAATTGAAGTCGTTTCTATCTTTTCTAAACACAAGTTGTTTCTAGAATTTCAATTTTGAACACAATCAATGTTTCGATTCGAATTGGTTATACCATATACAATGTGGTTGGTAATGATGGTTAACTGTAACGGTTTTATTTACATATGACTTTCGACCAACTTGGATACAGTTTGGATTATGTTTAATATGATTTTGTTTAATATCCACCCAAATCATGAACTGATACAAATCGTAACAGCTATATCCAGCCTGTTGATTCGCGTTGGTTTTCTCCACCATATTATCAGTCTGATCCGTATTGTAATGAATATACTGTTAAATTTGATTCGAGGAGCGAAAGTGATTATATCCAGGATCACGATTTGTTTCTATAATTAAACTCAGTCGTAATTCGTTTTGATTATTTGCCTAGCTTACAATTGTAATCTTTGTTGATTCTATTGCGATCCTGTCTGTTGACTGTGCAAGAAAACAATCACGAATTTGATTGTGTTGACGTTGTTGCATATGATTTCGTTGACACATAAGTGAAGCATTCTTTCCATCTTTGTATATGATTGAAACAACATGAATCTTATGCTACATTGTTATAGCCATAGTAATTGGATTATGATTGTGTTGGATTAGATAGTATCTCATACGATATGATTCACTATTAATTTCATTTGATAAGAAACAGTCTGGTTACGGTTTGACCCTATTTTATGGTAAAAGAAAATCAGAGCATTCTTACCCCTTGTTTCGATTGAATCACTTTTGATTCTATTTAATTTAAATGATAAACTCATTTGAACCATTAGTGATTCGTTTTTAATGTTTATTAAAAGAAAATTGGATTGGATTATTTTAAAG
>JZKD02S1675624.1:288997-305089 GCA_000966675.3 Picea glauca
ATCTGCTGAGATTGTGTCTTCTGCAACCATGCTGAAATATTTGGATGGTCATTCTTTTAGACCTCATGGAATTATCCCCTCATTCCTTGTTTAACTGAGGGGGAGGGGACCATCTTTTGGCATTCCTGTTTATTGTAAAAAGGCTTGGAGAGCCTCACTGTAACCATCTTCTTGCGAATGAACGCAGTTGTCACATCTCTTCTTAGAGATAAGCCATTGCCATTCTAGCAAGCTTGTTTTCCACTGCATTTTATAGTTTCAACACATTTTCTTATTGAATAGAAACCAGTTTTATTGTATCTCTGTTATTATATCTTTTCTATTCTTGTGTATTTGTGTTAAGAATAATAATAATCTGTATTCATTTTTGCTTTTCTCATAAAATATGGATCATTGATATCAGAGCAGTCTGCTCCTTGTCATTCTTAATGCATGTCCCCGATGAGGTTAGGGTACAAAGAATTGGGTCTTGATCTTGTTTCTCTTGAGGAAAAAATCTCTCGCACACCCAAGCGACCTCTCATGGCGGGAGAAAAGAAAGATGATGGGACAAAAGATCCTTTCAAAATGTTGCTCAAGGAAATGCTCACACAATAGAGGAACAAAATGATGAATAGTTTTGCACAAATGCTTCGGCGGATGCCAACATGCGACGCATATTCCTCGAACAGAGGCGTCGCCCCCTACAAGGTAAAAATAAAATTTGATGTTCCCATATTTGAAGGTCATATAGACGCAGATGTTGTAGACAAATAATTGAATTTGCTAGAAGGATTTTTTTCTATCCATAACTTTTTGAACAGAGAAAATATTACGTTTGTGCTCCTAAAAGTTGTTCCCCATGTCAAATATTGGTGGGAGACTTTCTGTGAAAAAAAGGAAACAGAGGAACCCTCATTATTTATAGTCATGGTCACCTGGGAGTCCTTCATGGATGTTATCAAGGAACAATACTACTCTGTCGAAAGTTATGACGATCTATATACAAAATGGACCACACTGTGATAGGAAAGAGACCAAGTTGTGCCAGAGTTCACAAATATCTTCCATACCTTGCACACCAAGTTGGGTATCAAAGATTATGAGTGACATCTAGTGCTCAAGTATCGTGGTGGTCTGCATACAAACATCCAGGCCAAAATGGAGTTTTTGGACATCTTTTCCTTGGGCACAGCCTATCAATATGTCGTCAAAATTGAGCAAAGGATTAAACAAAAGACGCAACAATTTGGGCCTAGAAACCCCTCACATCAGAAGAAAGTAAAGGGAAGCCCCAACCCGCAGAAAAAATGACAGCCTCAAGACAACCAGTCTAGGTCGTAAGCAAAGAAGGACACTGGAAAGACAAAGAAAGATATCGGGAAGTAGTGTGACTTCCATAAGAGCCCTTGGCATAACATTGTTGATTGTCGCTCCAAGCAATAGTTGGTGGCTAAGGTGAAATCCTCCGAATCAGATGCGGGTTATGAATATAAGTCAGAATAAGAAAGGGGGAGAAGGATCATTGATGCGGAATCCAGTGCCACTGTTGGTACCACCAAGGTCCAGCCCAGTGAACCAGATGAGCCAGAAGAAGGCGAGTGCCTCTTTCATCACAAATGTGGGTAAAAGGAACCCCGCTGCACTTTATCGTTGATAGCGGTAGCCAGAAGAACCTCATCTCAAAAGAGGTCATCAAGCAGCTAGCCCTATCGACAATGCCGCATCCGCAACCCTACACCATTGGATGGCTCCGCCAAGGAAGTGATCTCCGCGTCAGCCATCAATGTCGCATGTCGTACGACATAAAGCCCTTCACAGATGAGATATTGTGTGATGTTGCTCCTCTTGAAGTTTATAAGGTTCTTTTGGGCCAACCTTATTTATGGAAACATCATGTTGTGTATGAGTCTAGGCCTCTCAGTGTTATTATTACTTTGAACATGAAATTATACAGAATACTCGAGCCAGTAGCACCTAGTGCTATTTATTTGATCTCTGCCAAGAAATGCAGGAAGGTCATCTCTGAGACTAGGAAGTTTGTCTTCTTTGTGATTCTCTCTCGGAGTGAGTGAAAGATTGCAGCCACATCCAGGGCCTCCACGATCGACCTCTCCACACAACATAAGAAAGTGGACAAGGTCGTGGCAAAGTACAAATATATCTTCTCCTCAGCTGCCAAGTAACCTCTGCACTGTTAGGTCAAGCATCCCATCGATCTGACCCCCAACGCACCACTACCCAATGGGCCAGTATATCATCACTCTCTGTTAGAGAATGAGGAGATCAAGTGACAGATCCAAGAAATACTACACAAGGGGCACATCCATCCTGACTTATCTCCTTATGGGATCCCAATCATGCTGGTGTAGAAGAAAGACGGGTCCTGATGACTATGCATTGATTACCGGGCCCTAAATAAAATCACAGTTAGGAACCCGTACTTGATTCCTAGAATCGATGATCTCCTTGATCAACTCAAGGGGGGGAAATACTTCAACAATATTGATATGAAGTTTGGATACCACTAGGTCCCCATAGAACAGACAGATGTATGGAAGATTGCCTTCAAGTCAAAAGAAGTTCTTTTTGAATTAATGCCTTACAAGGCCCCATCGAAAGTTTTTCCCACTTTTTTACAGACCTTAAACCATCACCAAGGCTGTGGGTGACAATGATTTTGAGCTAAGAATTCCCCCTTTCCTTGGCCTGCACCCAGTGTTCAATGTGGATCTCCTTCAGCCATACTTCCCACCATTATTGGACACCTCAGAGATAGCAAAACAATTGACACCAACAGAGCCTGAATGCATGCAATAGGAATCCAATGATCATATTGTGGACACACGAGCCAAGGGCACTCTCTAACAAAGGATCCATCTTTATCAAGTTGTCAAATCAGGGCAGCTCCTGCACCAAGGCAAGTGGCTCACTCGGGGCCAAATTCAACAGAAATGTATTCATCTGATGGGGAAACTCAACGCAATGGATACCATTGCTTCCTAAGGGGGGATGATTGATCCATATGGATTTTGGTGGCCTCCCACTTGTTCCAAGTGGCTCATTTTGACAGTTTTCCAGTTGGGCAGTTTTTTCCTAGTTTTTGGGTCCTTGACTTTCGGGGTCGTTTTCAGGGCTCGCCACAGCCAAACTATAGACAAAGTCAAATTATGATGGAAACATGTGTATTCCTCAGATACACCTTTACAACGGGCTATCATGCACCTAAAACAAAGATCGTATGCAAAAGTTACGACCCCGAGAAGTTGATGTACTAGCTTACCCGAACGGGGCCCACATGACTTTTGGCACTTCATCTCCTAGGGTTAGGTTTTTGGATGTCTAGGGTTTTGGAATTATTGATTATTGTAAAAATTCTTGGAGAACCTCATTTTAACCATCTTCTTATGGAGGAGCGCATTCGTTACATATCTTCTCAAAGATAAGTCGCCACCATTCTAGCAAGCTTGTTTTCCGCTGCATTTTACTGTTTCAACACATTTTCTTATTGAATAGAAACCAGTTTTATTGTATATTTGTTATTGTATCTTTTCTATTCTTGTGTCTCTATGTTAATAATAATAATAATTTGTATTCATTTTCGTTCTGCTCATAAAATTTAGATTAGTGGTATCAGAGCGGTCTGCTCCTTGTCATTCTTAATGCATGTCCCCGACGAGGTTAGGGTACAAAGTATTGGGTCTCGAGCTTGTTTCTCTTGAGGAAAAAATCTCTCACACACCCAAGTGACCTCTCATGTGGGAGAAAATAAATACAATGGGATAGGAGATCATTTCAAAATGTTGCTCGAGGAAGCCCTCACACAACATAGGAATGAAATGATGGATAGTTTTGCGCAAATCCTTCGGCGACTACCAATAGGCGACGCATCTTCCTCGAACGGAGGCACCGCCCCCTTCTAGGTACAAATTAACTTTGATATTCCCATATTTGAAGTTCAGATAGACTCAAATGTTTTAGACAAATGGTTGAATCTTTTTTTTGTCCATAACTTTTCGAACAGAGAAAATATTACGTTTTTGCTCGTCAAAGTCATTCCCCATGTTAAATATTAGTGGGAGACTTTCTATGAGAAAAAGGAAATAAAGGAGCCCTCATTATTTATAGTCATGGTCACTTGGGAGTCCTTCAAGTACGCTATCAAGGAACAATACTACCATTTCAGAAGTTATGATGACCTGTATACAAAATGGACCACACTGCGGCAAGAAAGAGACCAAGCAGTGCTAGAGTTCACAAATATCTTCCATACCTTGTGCACCAAGTTGGGTATCAGAGATTCTGAGCGATATCTGGTGCTCAAGTATCATGGTGGTCTACATAGATACATCTAGGCCAAAATGGAGTTTTTGGACATCTCATCCTTAGGCGCGTCCTATCGATATGTCATCAAAATTGAGCAAAATCTTAAACAAAAGACGTGAAAATTTGGACCTGGGAACCCCTCACATCAAAATCAAGTAAAGGGAATCCCCAACCCGTAGAAAAAAGGACAGAGAAAATACAAAAAACCTCAGGACAACCAGTCTAGGCCGCAAGCAAAGAAGGACACGAGAAAGACAAAGAAAGATACCAGGAAGTGGTGCGACTTCCATAAGAGCCCCTGGCATGACACTGTTGATTGCCACTTCAAGCAATCCCTGGCAGATGAGGTGAAAGACTTTGAATCATATGCAGTTTCTGAATCTAAGTCTGAACCAGAAAGGGGGAGACATATCATTGACGTGGAACCCAGTGCCACCATTGCTACCACCAAGGTCCAACCCGGTGAACCAGATAAGCCAGAATAAGGTGAGCGCCTCTTTCATTCACAAATGTGGGTAAAAGGTGCCTCGCTGCACTTTATTCTTGATATATGTAGCCAGAAGTACCTCATCTCAGAAGAGGTCATCAAGCGGCTAGCCTTGCCGACAATGCCACACCCGCAACCCTACACCATTGGATGGCTCCACCAAGGAAGCAATCTATGTGTCATCCAACAGTGTTGCCTGTCACAGTCATACAACATCAAGCCCTTCAAAGATGAGATATTGTGTGATGTTTCTCCTCTCGAAGTTTGTAATGTTATTTTGTGCCAACCTTATTTATGGAAACGTAATGCTATGTATGAGTCTAGGCCTTGCAGTTTTATTATTACTTTGAACAGGAAATTATACAGGATACCCTAGGCAGTCCCACCTAGTGTTATTTCCTTGATCTGTGCCAAGCAATGCAGGAAGTTCATATATCAAACTGGGAAGTTTGTCTTCTTCATGATTCGCTCTCAGAGTGAGTGAAATATTGCAGCCACATTGAGGGCCTCCACGGTCGATCTCTCCACACAGTAGAAGCAAGTGGACAAGGTCATGGCAGAATAAAAATATATATTTTCCTCACCTATCGGGGTACCTCTGCACTGTCAGGTCAAGCATCCCATCGATCTGACCCCCGGTGCACTGCTGCTTAATGGGGCAGTCTATCGTCGCTCTCTGTTAGAGAATGAGGAGATCAAGAGACAAATCCAAGAACTTCTCCACAAGGGGCACATCCATCCCAGTTCATCCCCTTGTGGGAGCCTAATCGTGTTGGTGAAAAATAAAGATGGGTACTGGCAACTCTGCATTGTTTATTGGGCCCTAAATAAAATCACAGTCAGAAACCAGTACCCAATTCCCAGAATCGGCGATCTCCTTGATCAGCTCAAGGGGGGAAAATACTTCAGTAAGATTGATCTAAAGTTTGTCTACCACCAGGTCCCCATAGAACAGACATATGCATGGAAGAACACCTTCAAGTCGAAAGAAGGTCTTTTTGAATGGTTTATCATGCCCTTTGGTTTGACAAATGCTCCAACAACTTTCATGAGGATGATGGACGATATCCTACGAAATTTCACCAATACTTTTGTAGTGGTGTATCTAGATGACATCCTCATCTACAAAAAGACTTGGGTGGAACACTAGCAACATATTACACAGGTTATGCACACCCTATGTCAGCACAAGTTATATTCCAACTTGAGAAAATGCTCCTTCAGCATGGATAGGGTCCAGTACCTAGGCTACATTGTGGATCGACATGGTGTTCATGTGGATCCAACCAAGATCCAGGTCATCCATGATGGCCAACCCCAACCACACTCACTGATCTTCAGAGCTTCTTAGGCATTGCCAATTTCTATCGCAGGTTCATGTTGGAATTCTCCCATACTACATGGGCCCTCAACCAAGTAACCAGGGGTGGTGGCAAGGAAAAATTTGTATGGGGTATGTCCCAATAACAAGCGTTTGATGATTTAAAGAAACACTTGTGATCTTCCCAAGTACTTTCATTACCGGTCCTGCAACATCCCTTTGAGATAAAGACAGATGATTCAGACTATGTTGTGGGTGTAGTTCTCACTCAGCATGGCCACCCTGGGGCCTACCATAGTGAGACACTATCATATGTTGTATGTAAGTACCCTACTTAGAAAAAATAAATGTACTCCATTATGCAAGCCCGCTGCCAGGGGAGACATTACATTCTCGGGAAGGAGACAGTCATCCACACGGATCATAAGCCATTGCAGTTCATGTAGAAATAAGGCAAATTGTAGAATGATCACCATCAGAAGTGTTCCACATAATTGCAATAGTTCCACCTCAACATCAAGTATAAAACATGCAGTACCAACCGAGTCATTGGTTTCCTCAGCCGACCTCCAATCGCGACAGTGAGCACAGTGCTAGACTCTTGCAGCCACGAGACCTCCAGATGGCCCAACCTCTATGAGACAAACCCTGACTTCACCACCACATACCAAATGTTTGGCGCAAACTCAGTTATCACTAATTTCCATCTTCAAGACATGTTATTGCGCCGATTGGGCCATCTCTGTGTTCCATCAAGAGAGCGAGTGAAGTTGATTTGGGAAGTCCACTACAGTCGGGTGGTAGAAAAATTTGGTGTCAAAAATATAGTGGCAGTACTGTGGAAACATTTCTACTGGCTGAAACTTCGACAGGATGTCAACAAATATATCAGGTCCTACACTACCTGTGTTATTTCCAAATCGACCACTAAGAAATAGGGCATGTGCACCCCCCTTCCTTTTTCTGACATGTCATGATAATCCATCTCAATGGACTACATGTCGGGCTTTCCGTCCACCAAGAGGGGAAACGACTATGTCATTATGGTTTTTTATGACTTTTCCAAGATGGTGATCCTGGCTGCCTGCAAAAAGAGCATCACAATAGTGGCCACTGCCAAGCTCTTCTTTGAATGAGTCTGGGTAAATTTTGTAATTCCACAAACCATTGTCTCATATCGAGATATTCAATTCCTCAACACAATATGTATGAGCCTTTGGTCATTGTTGGACACCAATCTCACCAAGTCCACTGCCTTCCACCCCCAGACAGATGTCCAAAATGAGTTCGTCAATCGAATGATTGTGCATATCCTACGCATGTACAATTCCAAGCACCCCCACACATGGGATGAGAGTCTTCCCTATGTTCAACATAGCTACAATAGATCCCTCCATAGCTCAACTGGCCACAACCCCTTTCAGGTCGAGTTGGGATTCCAACCATTGGGTTCCATGGATGTTGCACTACCTCTTGCGGCCACCCCAGCTGATTCATCACCTGCTCCAACTGAAGTTGACAAAGCCTCTCAGTTCATTGAGCGGATACATCACATTAGCCAACAGGTTCAAGATATTTTACATAAGTCCAATGCCAAGTATAAGCAATGCCATGATCAACATCGGGTGCCACATAAGTTTCAGGTGGGAGACAAAGTGTGGTTACACCTGCAGAAAGAATGCCTTACAGGTCCGCATCGGAAGCTTCTCCCACTTTTTTACAGACCTTACACCATCACCAAGGTTGTGGGTGACAATTCTTTTGAGCTAAACATTCCCCCTTTCCTTGGCCTACACCCAAATTTTCAACGTAGATCTCCTTGGGTTATACTTCCCACCATTATTGAAAACCTCAAAGATAGAAGAATAGTTGACACCAACAGAGCTCAACCCTGACTGCATGCAATATGAATCCAGTGATCATATTGTGGACACACGGGTCAAGGGCACTCGCCAGCAAAGGATCCAACTTTATCAAGTTGTCAAAGTAGGGCAGCTCCTACACCAAGGCAAGTGGCTCACCTGGGGCCAAATTCAGCAGAAATTTCCTCATCTAATGGGAGCACTCAACACAATGGAGACCATTTCTTCCTAATGGGGGAGGATTGATCCAGATGGATGTCAGTGGCCTCCCACCTATTCCAACTAGCTCGTTTTGACAGTTTTCCAATTTGGCAGTTTTTTCCTAGTTTTCGGGTCCCTAACTTTCGGGGCCATTTTCAAGCCCTAAACAACGTTTTTAGGGCTTGCCACAGTCAAAATGTAGATAAATTTGGAGTTTGATGAGAACATGTGTATTTCTCGGACAAACCTTTCCAACAGGCTATCATGCGCCTAAAACAAAGATTGTATGCAAAAGTTACGACCTCGGGAAGTTGATCTACTAACTTACCCCAACGGGGCCCACATGACTTTTGGCGCTTCATCTCCTAGGATTAGGTTTTTGGATGTCTAGGGTTTTTGCATTCCTGTTTATTGTAAAAAGGCTTGGCGAGCCTCGTTGTAACCATCTTCTTGCGAAGGAGCGCAACCATCATATCTCTTCTCAGAGATAAGCCGCCACCATTCTAGCAAGCTTGTTTTTCGATGCATTTTACAGTTTCAACACATTTTCTTATTGAATAGAAACCAATTTTACTATATCTTTGTTATTGTATCTCTTCTATTCTTGTGTCTCTCTGTTAAGAATAATAATAATTCATATTCATTTTCTTTCTACTCATAAAATATGGATCAACCATAGCTTTTATTTCATCTAGTTTTCTTATGTGAGATCTAATATTGATTATGTGGCCAAACATAGTGACTTTTATAGATATCTTGAATACGAATAACTGTAGTTTTAGAGAAAAATTTACAATCACTTCTTTATCTCCAAACAATTTTTTCAAGTTACCCTAGCTTTCCTTGGATGGATTTTTCTAGATCTACATGATGCAACTCAAACTTTGAGAGAGCAAGGCCAAAAATAACTTTGGATTTATCATCTCTACTTTTTCATTCCAGTTATTTATTTGGATATGTAGGTGGTTGCTTATCCCTTCTACTATTCCCCACATGTTTTTGTTCATCAAATGCATCTAAAATTTCATTTTTCAAGTATGGAAATTCATACCATTGAATTTTTCTAGAGGTGTTTCCATTTTCACAAAAATCTGTGTCTAAATTGTGTCAGTATTTTGGGAGAGAAATAAATCTATGAATTTTGTTTGATCCTATAGATAATTCACCAACAATGGGAGAATGATGTACAATGGATATGATGGATGGAGATTGTTGTACATATTTTGTACATCAGTTGGTCCTTTATGTTAAAAAAATGATTTTATGTTGGCTACCAGAACACCGCATAAGACAACAACAACAAATTCCTTTTCATTTTCGGTAAATGAGAAAAACTGATGTATTCAACACAAATTTTGTAGGCTCGTGATTCATGGGATTCATAAAGCTATGGTATGTTTCAGTGATCATATGGAATCTTCAATTTGTCTCATATATCGATTTGCATTTCTCTTAAACGACGAATGTAGTCATGTTCACATAGTAGGAAGAAAGATTATTCATTGGTGTCTCCCTTCTATGCAAATGGTGGGTAAGATGAAGATGGCAGAATCCAATAAGAATGCATGCTTCTCTTCCATTGAACTAACTATTTTCCTCTTACAACTTGATCTCTATCTAGGTCAAATAACAAGCCTGCTTTGATATCATATTACAAAATGTGATAGATAACTAAATGTTGAAACCCTAGATAGGGTTAGTCACATAACTAACCACAATAACACAATATTATATTATTAAAATACTTTAGAAGATTACAATGAGATTCACCTCTCTTATATAGAGTTCGAGAGGTGATATTTGTCTAAAACCCTAAAATCTAGCAATAATTGAAAAACCTATCTTTTAGCCTAAGTCACTAAGGTGAATTTATTACACATGTAATCCTTATATTCTACTGGCATTGAGAAAAGAAAGGCAATTTTACAATCCCTAGAAGGAGAGATCTCCATGTAGGTGGATAAGCTAATAAATAAAAATAGAAAAAATTTGGCATCTCTCTAATACTTCTTTGTTTTAAAAAATCTAGCACAATAAAATAAACTAACATAGATCCATATTAACATTAGATATTTTAAGCGCATAGAGGTTTGCCTCTAATTGTATTTTATCCTTCTTAGTGCCCAGTAGATTCAAGGTTACGATGGATATATCCAAGTCTATTATTCTTACAACAATACAAAATATCACAATGGGGATATCTTGTCTTACTAGCATAAATTCATCTTAATCCTAGATTTATCAATTGACAAGAGTGATCAAATCTTTCAAGATGCAAACTTCAATGTATTTAAAGTCTTTGATGGTGAAAAAACTTGAGGTTGGCATCTTGATAGGTAAATCCCTCTCTTTAGTTGAAAGAATAGGGCTTAAGATGGGCCTCTATTAGTTTATTTTGTATTTTTTTCTTTTGTGAAAATGAAACATTGGATATCATTTTTTGTTTACATTTCATTTTATTATTATTACCCACATATGGTTTATCTACATAAACATCTTTGTGATACTAAAACTATAAAGTGCATCCCAATGCAATTAATATTCATGCCTTATAAGAATCTATTAAATGTTGCACTATATGAATAATATCTTCAAATGTCAATACCACCTTTGTCAAGTTTAAGAATCCCAAACATACTCAACATAATTAGAAAGAGACAAAAAAAAAACACCCCCATGAGGAGAGGGTAGGGTAGGGGGTGATATTAGAGAAAAACATATTTAAGTTTTCCCTAATATCACCCTCGCACCCCAACCAAATATGTTTTCCCTAATATAACACCCCACCCCACCTCATGGGAGTGATACTACGGAAAACATATTTAAGTTTTTACTAATATCACCCCACTCTCATAAGGGTGGGAGAGTACAAACTTCTTCATTTTAAAATATTTAAAATTAAAGTAGATCTATATTAATTTGTTATATATTTTATTTTATTTTGGGAAGACAAGAGGCTTCCCAAAATTGCTTCAAAAATTCATCCAAAACCACCTTTGGTTCAAGCAAAGATGGCATACAGATGTCCAGTATTGACTAAACCATTTGGGAATAAGGGCATAGATCATACTAGAAAATGAAGATAATATTAAAAATATTATTACAACTAAATTTATGGATAAATTATGGTGAAATAACGAATTAGAGGGAAAAAGAAAATTAAGATATTATAAGGAGGTGATCAACTCTAATCTAGAAGATCAAAATTATCTCTCTATTTTGATTAGTGTAAAGAAGAAAATCAGCATTGCTAAAATAAGAACAAATTCGCATGAGCTCCAAAAGTGAAACTGGGCATTGGACAATTCCCAAAACATTGTGGGATGAAAGACTTTGTCATCTTTGTGACACTAAGAGGGTTGAAGATAAAAATATCTTTCTTTTAGAATGTCCAACATACACCCAGATTAGATCTCAATTTCAAAAGATTTGTCACAATACCAACCTTCCTAACCTTCTAACTCAACAAAAGTATGATAACCTTCTAACTAAACAAAACTATGGTGATCTTGAAACACTTCTCTCGATACTTTTTTAGCACAAAAATAAAATAATACTTTTTTATCACAAAAATAAAATTTTAAAGAAATCCAAGTAATCCCTTACCTTCTTAAGATCCGATAAACCAAATTTAATCTTAGTGAACATTAATCATCATTTTACTATAATAATTGATTGATTTTTTATATTAAACATTAAAAACATTCCATCGTTATAATTTATGAAAGTATTTTTCTTAACCCATCTCTTCTACCCAAAGTAGAAAGCAATGGAATTTCAGTTTAAATACCCACTTCTTTCACTGCATTGAAATTTCACTTTGTTCTTCTACCCAAAGTATAAAGCAATGGAATTTCACTTTAAATAACCACTTCTTTCCCTGCATTGAAATTTCACTTTGTTCTTTGCAAATTAATCAATATTCCTCTCAAAGACTTATTTTCATGACATTGTCACTCTGCAGTACACGATAGAGTTGAGTGAAGTTAAAGCATGCCCAATATATCGACAAGGAATTGTTAAGGTGAAACGATTGTTCAATGCATGACAAGGGGTGTACTCTTCAAGAGGTTATTATAAAAGCCTTATTTTCTTGTTCATATTCAATATTTGTTGTAAAAGGAGTGGACATCTGTTAACCAAGGCTTTATGTATTTGTCCATGGATATAATGTAGATGACTTTTCAGTCGCTCTAATCTATGAGTTGTATATTAAACTAAAACACGTTTTCTCTTAACCAAGGCTTTATTTATTTGTCCATGGATATAATGTAGATGACTTTTGAGTGGCTCTAACTTATGAGTTGTATATTAAACTAAAACACGTTTTCAATGGCTCTAACTTATGTAGATGCCTTTTCAATGCCTCTAACTTAGAGGTTGTGAAGTGATCTAAGTAAAAAAGAGAAGAACATCATGGAGATGGGTTTTGGTACAAAATTCAAATATGTGTTTATGTAAATATTGTTATGTTGAATTATTTTTACATGTTAAATCATTATGTTGTGATGTGTCTATCATAACTTTAAAATACTAAACATATATATTATTTAACTTATGTTTAAAGAGAACACAAACATATTTTTATTAAAATGTTTGAAGCCATTATAATACTATATTTATTAAGAGTTTTACATATCACTTGTTGGAGTTGATCTTGGATGGGGAGTATAACAATTATTCTTCCCAACCACTAAAACTAAGATAAAATAATACAATATTATAAAATAATACCCTAAACATTGTTGTACATTTTTTAGAACATCTTCTATAAAATTTTATTAGAATTAATATATATATATATATATAATTAGATAAGTAACCAAGCTAATTTGGGAATGAGTTGTACACACCTCACTTATGGTAAGCTTAACATAGAACATAGCAGTTGGTCGTCATGGGAGTATTAATCTAAATGTAAATGTGAGTGCATTAGTAAAATTATACTTTAACTTTTTATCTATAATATAATGAATCGGTTTTGTTATGGAGAAATAATGAAGTTAACATATATATAGTTTGAATAATAAATTCAATTATAATTTTTTATTAAATTAATATAGTTTTCAGATTTGCAATGAGATATGGTAATGAAATTTTATAACAAAAGAAAATGAACCAAGTATCAAGTCATCACAACAATAACTACAATTTAGCTAACACTATAATTTTTTTGGTGACTTATTACTCAACAAACGTCTAAAACCTATCTTTACCTTGACGCTCCATTGAAATATACACTTTTGCAAACAATGCTATCAACTTGAATGTTTCAAGGTCCATAAGAAATGTCTTTCCAAATAACTATAATAACGTATATTATTGCGTCTGTAATAACATCTCAAGAAATATTTAAAAATATATATCTATGTGGAAGATGTTGAGTGCTATGTTAACTTTCTATTATACCATAACTCCTAATAACTATGACCTTGAACATGATATACCCTCCCATTTGTATGAACCTTGACATGACCACCCACTCTCACACTCACCCATTAACACACTATTATCACTAAAATTTGACTTGCATGTCCCAAATAGTTTTATTCTTAGGATACACTATTAAGAGTCCATTTAGTACAAAAATATAGTAAACGTCCATGAAATTTGGGAATCTGTTATTTTTCCTTTGTTTATTTTACTTATTGTCTTGAAAATAAATAGTGACACTTATAATTGTTTATTTTACTTATGGTCTTGAAAATAAATAGTGACACTTATAATTGGATAGAACCTACGCAATCCCTATTTACAAAGTCAAACTTGATCATGAGCACTCCTGAGTTGATTTATTCATATTTTAAAGCATAAGTATTTGAGATGGTTCTAGAATGTGGACTTATTATTCATGTAAAAACCCTACAAGGTCTCCTTCACCTTCACATGGGGTTAAGAATATAAATCATCTTGGATATTGATATTGGACATAGTTTTCTCTTCTCGTACAAATGATTGCTCAATATACACCTTTGTACCCACTTGCCCAATTTTCTTGTGGATAATTGAGAGAAACCATTGAAGACTTGTGGATTAGAAAAGAACCTTAAGAGGAACTAATGTATTAGTATAGAGCCTTTACATAGATGTTTAGTAGGATATAAACATGGATAATGGGATTTGTTTTGGCAGAGACTAAATTTTCTCATAACAACTCAGTGAATAGATCTACATCTACGACACATTTATAGATTGTGTATGGAAGATCATTGAAGGCTTTGATAGAATTGGTAATCTTGCCAACAAAATTGTTCATCATTAAAATATAATTTGAATTTTATTAAAATTATATTTTATTAATTTTAATATAAAACTTATAATGACTCTAGTATTTATTATTCATCTATTAAAACAATAATATAATTTTAATTTTCAGTTTTTTCAAATCTAATCTCAAATAATATGAATGTTTTTAAAGAATAAATACTTTCACAATTAATTAATTAATTTTTTATTTACATATTTTAATTTTAAAAATGTAAAAAATAGAATATATACACAAATTTTATATCATATCATTAAAATATATTTTAAATCTTGCATATATATGAGGATAAAGGAGGAAACGTGAATCAAAATAGGAGGTACTTGATTCATGGCTATAAAATTAGGTGGTTAGGCTTAAATTCCAATCCTTGTTAGTGATTGTCTTGTGAGATTTGATCTGTAACATTCTTGGTTTTAATCCCCGCAAATTATAATGTAATTGTATAAATGTCATTTAGGTTGGTGAGTTGTTATGTTTGGGGCAAAGAGCCCATATTGATTGATATGGTTGGGGGTCAAATTGTATATTATGTGCATTGAAGTAATTAATAAAAACAATAATCGTTGGTTGTGATACGAGAAGGATGAAAATGATGGGGGGGGATATGATTCCACAAGAGATAAAGGTCAAAGGGGAAATATTCATGTGTATTAATCCAACCCACATTCCTAAAATTATTATCATTGTGTAAACCTTTTAATTTGTTGTTGAGTGTTCCCAAGACCAATCATTAAACTCGTGTAAGATGGTGGGTGTGAGAGGTCACATCCCATAGCTGTTGGGGAGCATGGGGATAAATTACAATCATATTTGGGAAGAGTGTGAGTTACACAAGCAAGGGAGAAGAAGGGAAACTTGTATGGAGAATAGGGACATTTTTTACATGTCATTTTTGGGTGGAAAAGGAAGAGATGAGTGATACAAAGAGCACCAACCATGTTGTTCTTGATGGCAACAATTTTTTGTTTGTGTGTTATGCTGTAAATGAGGCTCGTGTACCTGTAAAAACATGTTGTAATCATGTAGTGTGTTTCTAGTTGAGAAAATAGCTCAAGAGCCTTGTGAAGGCTATTGTGAGCACTCTTGAAGCAGCTAAGAGTCCCTGAAGGCCCTAGCTGAAGGATTCTTGTTCAACCGAGTGCACTAGAAGCCTTGATAAACGAATGGCACAACCTTAGGGACTGTGAGCAGTGAAGGGGGTACATTCCTTAGGTTGTACAGGTTGTGAGGAAGAGAGAGCTAGTGGATCAGAATTGTTGTAGGAGTAGAACCTGGGTTTGGGGTTGCTGTGTGAGGAGAGTGGACAACTAGAGGGATAGATCTCCTTGTGGACTCATAGCCTCAACTCAAGGGTGTCCCATTGTTGAGAGAAAATGAACAACAACGCTTATGGCTGGGAGGTTCATCCCTTGTATGAAACCAATTGATTATGTTTATAAACAAATAAGTTTATGTTGTTTTTATTTTGATTATTCTGTTGTGTAAATAATATATGAATGTTCTGTTATGTTTTTCTAGGTTTTTGCATGCATTCATGATTTTATAAAATGTTGTAGATAATGGGTAAACCAACATATGTTTTTCTATAATTTTTATGGGCATGTTTCCCCTTGATTTTCATATATGTGTGTGTGTGTGTGTGTGTGTG
>JZKD02S1675624.1:305112-316166 GCA_000966675.3 Picea glauca
GGTGGTGGACGAAAGTGAATTTTTAACTTCATTTTAGTAGTCTAAGTCATTTTCCGCAATAACGGGACTCAACATGGGCGTTGGGTATGTTAAATGATCAATAAGAATCATGCCATAATAGAAGATAGCCTTTGATTGATGAATCAATTAACTTTTAAGATTCAACATGCTTGTATCATTTCAAGGATTCAATGAAATCTAAGGTTCATGAAATAATTTCTCCTCTCAATTCTCATTATCTTGAACATATAGGTTTCTTTCATGGGGATCCACTTGGTAACTCAGGAAAATGCAGAGTTGGGGGAGTTCTAGTTTTGGATTAAAAAAAGGGTTCCTCGTTCAGAGGTGGGCTTGGTAGAGAATCAAATAACTATGCTAAGATTCATGTAACATATACAATGATGTATTTGGCCTTTCAATGTAATGAAGGGGCTTCAAAATGTACAATGATTCCAAGTTTGTGGTTTCATGGTTAAAAGGATCATTTTCTTCTAGAGACATTTCTTTGAGATCAATGAATCCCAAAGATAAGAATCTTGTGTAGGGTCTTCAAAATATAAATTTCTATCATGTTTACAAGGAAAATAATCCGGACACTGACAAGGAGGACAATGAAGGAGTGCACTTGAATGTAAGAGTAGTCATATTTTCTACATATATTTTGGGTTTGAATTCCATATCAGTTCTAAAAAAATATTAAATGAGAATTATTATCTATTGTATTCTCATTCAATGGATGGTGTTATAATCATAAGTTGACAATGAAAATGATGCAAATGTTTTTTTAGGTTGAGTAATAGTGGGCTCCCAAAATGGTTACCCTTGAGTTTAGTGGGTTTTTAAACCTCAAAGATGATAAAATTTAAATGAGGAAATTGGTCACTCTTAGAGAGGAAGAAGTGATGGGATAGAATTCCTTTCACAACACTCATGAACAACACAACCGACTTATTGCAAAAATCAATTTTTAAATTGACCACATTGCACACAATGGGTAGTAAGGGAGTTAAGAGGAACTCCCTTCCTTATGGACCATTGCACACCAACCCAAAATTATAATAATTAGCACAAATGCATATCGATGGACATTTAGTAATAGGACTTTGCGGAAATTAAATAACTTCCTAACAAGTAAAGGGTTTTATGTTAAATATAGTAACCAACATATATTCAAAAAACATACCATATAATGTATTGGTGGTTTTGAAGGTTTGAGAGGTTAATATTATTTTGATTTTGATAAAATATTTATTTTTTAAAAGATAAAATCTTTAGGGTCTCAAAACGGCCCTGAAAGTTTGGGACCTGAAAAATCGTAGAAAAACTGCCAATATGTGGAACCATTCTGAATTAGTGGAATATGTGGGTGGCCACTAGTATCCACCTAGATCATCCCCCCCCACCCCCTCCCTTAGGAATCAATGGTCCCCATTATGTCAAGTTCCTCCATCAAATGGGGAAAATTCTGTTGAATCTGACTTCTGGTGAGCCACTTTCCCTGGTGAAGAAGTTGCCCCACTTTGATGACCTGATAGAGTTGAATGTTTTCCTAGTGGGTGCCCTTCATCTTGGTGTCCATGATCTGATCAACAATCTCTTGTTCAATGCAATCAAGAGTGAGTTCTATAGGGTCCAAATTCTTGGTCGTGTTTGAAGTGTCGAGGAGAGGTGGAAAATATGGTTGAAGAAGTTCCACATTAAATACCTAGTGCGAGCCAAGGAAAGGGGGAATACTTAATTCAAAAGAATCCTCACCCACAACCTTGGTGATGGTGTAAGTCTCATATCTAAGTGGATAGAGGTTCTGATGGGGTCTTGTGAGGTGCCCTTTCTGCAAATGCAACCATACCTTGTCTCCCACGTGAAACTTGTTTGGTACCTGATACTGATTGTGGAGTTGTTTGTACTTGGAGTTGGATTTCTAAAAAATATCATGAACTTGTTGTTGGATGTGATGGATTTTCTCAACAAATTTGGCTGCTTGATCAGCCTCAGTCTGAGCATGGGAGGACTCTTCTTGTGCAACTACAATGGGAAGAGCTACGTCAATGGGAGCCAATGGTTGGAACCCCAAGAACACCTAAAAAGGGTTGTGGCCAATAGAGATGTGGAGGGACCTATTGTATCTATTTTAAACATAAGGAAGGCTCTCATCCCATGTGTTTGGATGTTTGGAATTGTACATCCTCATGATATGGACAATCATTTTGTTGACTACCTATATTTTTCCATTAGTCTGTGGGTGGAAGGAAGTCAATTTGGTTAGCTTGGTGTCCATCATCGACCATAGGATGGAACAAAAAGTACTTAGGAACCTACTGTCTTGATTTGAAATAATTGTCTATGGGAGCCCAAAATGAACCCAAACACGTTCAAATAAGATCTTAGTGGTGACCTCGATTGTGATTCTCTTCTTGCAGGGTACCAAAACTGTCATCTTAGAGAATCGATCAATGACCATGAAGACACAGTCATTCCCATGCTTGGTTGAAGGAAATCCAAACATGTAATCCATGGAGATGGACTCCCAAGGCCTATTTGGAGTAGGTAGAGGGGTGTATATCCCTTGTTTCTTGATGGTGGGTTTGGAAATTGTGAAGGATTTGATGTACTTGTGAACATGTTGTCTGAACTTTGACCAATAAAATTTATTTTGAAATATTGCCACTATTGTTTCCACACCAAAGTGTCGTGCCACCCAACTGTAATGAGCTTCCCAAATCAACTATGCACATTTCCTTGAAGGAACACAAAGATGGCTTAGATGGCATAGCAGTCCATCCTAGAGATGAACTTTATGGAACTGGTTTGTCTGAGCTCAATGTCTGATAGCTAGTAGCAAAGTCAAAGTCACTATTGTATAATTGTGGCCACCTAGATGTCTCATGCCCATGGGAGTTAAGAAATGTGGTTAGCACCACAACCGGAGGTTGGGTGAGGAAGTATGTGACATAGTTGGTGTTTCCCTTCTTGTACTTGATGTTAGAATGGAATTGCAACAGGTACGTGGACCACTTCTGAGGGCAGTCATTCTGATCAATGTGGATGATTGTTTCCTTCCCCAGAATGTAATGCTTCCATTGTTTACATGCCTTCATAATGGAGTACATATCTTTGTCATAGGTGGGGTATTTGCGAACAACTTCATATAGTGTTTCACTATGATAGGCCATTGGATGCCCATGTTGAGTGAGGACTGCACCAATAACATAATTTGAAGCATCTGTCTCAATCTCAAATGGTTGTTGTAGGTCTGATAGAATAAGGACTGGTGTTGAGCAGAGGAGAAATTTCAAATACTTGAATGCTTTCTATTTGTATGCAGCCCAAACAAAATTGGACTTCACTCCACCCTTGGTCACTTGGCTTAGGGCCCAAGAGATATGAGAGAACCCTAACATGAACCTGTGGTAGAAGTTAGCAAGGCCCAAGAAGCTAGAAAGCTCGGTCAGTGTCTTCGGGGCTGGCCAATCATGGATGACATGGATCTTGGTTGGATCCACATGCACACCCTTCTCATCCATGATGTATCCCAAATATTGTATTCTCTTCATGCCAAAGGAACACTTCTCCAAATTGGCATATAACTTGTGTTGTCATAGGGTAACCAAGATCTGTTGAATGTGCTTCAAATGTTCCTCCTAGGTTTTACTAAATATGAGGATTTCATTCAGATATATGACCACACAGGAGTTTGTGAATGGACACAATATATCATCCATCATCTGCATGAATGTGGTCGGGGAATTATTCCAACTGAAAGGCATGACCAACCACTCAAAGAGACCTTCTTTAGACTTGAAGGTTGTCTTCCATACATCAGTTTACTCAATCAACACCTAGTGGTAGCTTGAATTTAGATCAATCTTACTAAATCATTTGGCTCTCTTGAGTTGATCGAGAAGATCATCAATCTGGGGGATTGGGTACCGATTCTTGATTGGGATCTTGTTCAAGGATCTGTAATCAATACAAATTTGCCATGTCTCGTCCTTCTTCTGTAATAGAACAATTAGGCTCTCTCAAGGTGAAGTGCTTGGTCTGATGTGGCCCTTCAGAATTAGTTATTGGATATGGAATTTGATTTCTTCATTCTCCATAACAAAATTCCTATATATAGGGTAGTTAGGAAGAGGAGCACCGAGTGTCAAATCAATTGAGTGCTTTACATGACAGTGCAAAGGAACCCTAGTAGGCAAGAAAAATATGTCTTTGTGCTCTTCTACTATCTTGTCCACCTAATTCTACTATGTAGAGAGACCTCATGTAAAGGTTTTGGTGGTTACAGTGACCTTTCGTTCACCATCCGAGTAGACCATAAAGAGGAAGAATCTCTTGGTATAAGAGACCTTCTTTTTTCACTACTTCATGGAGATCAAAGAGACCGCAGTAGTTGGGACTGCCTTTGGTACCTTGTAGAGTTGACCTCCCAAAGTAATAATGGCATTGTGGGGCATAGATTCATAAACAACATGACACTTCCACATTTATGGTTTTCCTAAAAGAACATCACAAACTTCAAGGGGGTCAACATCACACAATACCTCATATTTGAATGGTTTGATGTCATAGTGCAGGTGACATTGTTGGCTAACATGGATGTCTCATCCCTAGTTGATCCATCCAATGGTGTATGGCTAAGGATGTGACTTCGTTGTTAGGTTCAACCTCTTGATAAACTTTGTTGATATTAGGTTCTTCTGGATACCGTTGTCAACAATGAAATGGAGGGGGGTCCCCTTCACCCACAGTTGTGAGTGGAAGAGGTGCTCACCTTCTTCAGGCTCCTCCAGTTCCTCTGGTTGGACTTTTGTGGTAGTGATGGTGATATTGAGTTCTATGTCAATGATCTGTTTTCCCTTATCCATTTTTGAATCAAAGGCTTTTGTCTCAACCAACAATGACTGTCTGGAGAAACATTCATTAGTGTTGTGCCAAGGGATTTTTTGGAACTCACACCACTTTCTAGTGTCCTTCTTCAACTTCTTGTTACCCTTCTTTGCTTGTGTATTGGACTGGTTGTCCTGGGGTTGGCCATCCTTTCTCTATCCTTTTCTTTGGGATTTAGGGTCACATTTACCATGCTTTTTCTTCGACGGTTTTGCAAAATTGAAATCCCACCTATCTTTTGCTTGAACGTTTACTCAATATTGACAACATATCGGTAAGCGTCTCCAGTTAGGAGATGTCCAGGAACTCCAAATATGTTTAGATGTACCTATGTAAGAAACTGTGGTACTTCAGGACCAGGTTCCACTCAGAGTCTTTAATACCCATTTTTGTGTCCAAGGTATGGAATATGTTGGTGTACTCTGGAACTGTCTGGTCTCTCTCCTAGCTCAAAGTTGTCCATCTCATGTACTAATCATTATAGTTTCCAATAGGGTAATATTTCTCCTTAAGGGAATCAACAAAAGCCACCCAAGTGAGTTCTGCCCCAAAAATTGTAGACTCAACTCCAATATGTTGTTCACAATAAGTGTTCCACCAATATTTGACATAGGGAAGGGCTTTAAGGAGTACGAAGGTGATATTTTCACTATTGAAATTTTTTTGGACAAAGAAACAACCCTCTAGCAAACTTAAACATTTTTCCAAAGCATCGACATATATATGGCCTTCAAATAAAGGAATATCAAAGTTAACTTGTACCTTGAAGAGCGTCACACCTTCAAAGTGACTCTTGGTTGAAGGTGTCACCATTGTTGTTAGTAGCCATCGAAGGATCTGGAAAAAATTAGCCATCATCTCATTCTTCTGTTGTGCAAGGGATTCCTCGAGTAATAGTTTGATATGATCTCCTTCTTCGTCATCTCTCTTTTCTCCCTCCATGGGAAGTCGCTTGGGCTAGTGAGAGAAGTTTTCCTCAAGGGATACTAGTTGGAGACCCAACTCTCTATACCCTAGCCTCGTCGAGGACATGTACTAAGAGACGTCAAGGAGCAGACTACTCTGATACCACTGATCCAAATTATATTTGAGAATGAAATGAAGGTAGAGATATAACAAGGAAATACACAGAGATATTGCAAGAAACACAATAACACAATTAAAATCATATTCTATTAATGATTGCCTGAAACACAAAAGACTGTAAAATGCAAAGCACACAAGTTAGCTAGAATAACGGTATCTCATCTCTGAAGAGAGAGATGTGACCGATACGCTCATTCACAAGAAGTTGATTACAAAGAGGTTGAAAAGACCTTTTAACATAAAGCATCTGTTGGGCAGTTTAATCGTCTAATTGAATGGAAAATCAAAGTGTTCAATATAAATTGTAAACCCAGGGAAGTCTGTTATTTCAAGATAATTATGCACAGTCTATGCTAGATTATGAAAGTGTTAGCGATATTTCTTGTAAGGGGGGCTAGAACACAAAAGAAGGGGTAAGAAGGTAAGAAGGTAAGAAGGCCCAACCTCTCTCTCCCATTGTCCAAAATCATGCTCTTGAAATTAGAGATATTCCAAAACTTGCATCTTCTTTTAATTTCGATCATGAGATTCAGAAGATCAGGATCCCTGTGCCCCTCACTGAGTTAATTAAACATGGGGAATTCAAAAAACGCTTCTCTGACCTTTTGAAGTCTGAAGCCTCAAGCCCTTCCACAGACTTCATAAACCTCCAATATGAAAAGCCAGCAGTTGTCCTAGGCCCCATGGTAGAGGACAGAGATGATTCATCCCCTCCCTTCTACACTTCCCTGAACATACATGATAAGGTGTTGCACAATTGTTTGATGGATTCAGGAGCCTCCCACAAACTCATGCCCAAAGCTGTCATGGAAGAATTAGGACTGGAAGTCACCCAAGCCTATCACGACCTTTATTCTTTTGACTCCAGGAGAGTGCAATGTTTGGGAGTCATCAAGGACCTGGTGGTCTCTTTGTTTCAGCTGCCCATGAAAAGTATGGTCATGGATATTGTGGTAGCTGGCGTCCCCCCCAAGTTTGGCATGTTGTTGTCAAGATCTTGGATTAAAAGACTGGGGGGAACCCTGCAGATGGATCTCACATATGCCACCATTCCAGTCTTTGGAGGGGAACATAGGAGACTGTACAGAGAAGCCCAGCTAACCTACATTGTCAGTGATGAAGCAAACCCCACCAATCATCCCATCTATGCCTTGGACACTGATTTAGGCTCCAGTTTACTGCAGCTCACCGAGGTTCCCGAACCCCCTTTGCAGATCAGAAAGCGGTCCATTCTCAATCAAGTGATGCCCCCTCCAGCCACCTCTGTTTGGAAGATGTTCTTTGATGGAGCTTCTTCCAGTATAGGTGCAGGTGTCGGGGTAGTATTCATATCCCCTTCTCTAGATACCATATCCCTGTCATACAAGCTGGAATTCGAAGTCACTAACAATGTGGCAGAGTATGAAGCTCTGGTCTTGGTATTGAGAGCTGCGAAAGAAATGGAAATCAGGGAGATAGTTGTGTTCGGGGATGCAGAATTAATTGTCCAGCAGGTCAGAAATGTTTATCAGACCAAGCATCCTCGACTCAGGAATTACAGGAATGAGGTATGGGACCTTGTGAATAATTTCTTCTTGTCTTTTAACATCTCATTCATTCCAAGGGAAGAAAATTCCCCAGCCGACTGTTTAGCTTTCACAGCTAGTCTGCTTGAAGTTCCTGAGCTGCCCACTATCAGGTTCGATATTGAAATAAAATACAGACCCTCTGTACCAGACAATATCAAGCATTGGAAGGTATTTGAGGATGATCAAGAGATCGAAAAGTTTCTTCAATCCGTTGACGACTTCTCTGCGTCACGCATAGATGAGGATCCTGACATTGAGGAGGAATCTGACCACCACCCTGGGGAGTTTGTAAATAAAATTGCTAACCACCAGATTATACAACTGTCGAGCAACCACATTCTGAAAGGACTCATCCCGCTAGAAAGGTTGTTTGATGGAAATGATGTGGAAGTAAAGGGGAGAGTTTCTGGTGATAATGTTAATACAACTGAATGCAACATAGGCACACCAGAGGAGCCCAAGATGGTCAAACTATCGAAGAATCTGACCGAGGAGAAGAGGGTCGAATATACTAAGTTGTTGAGGGAGTTTGCTGACGTGTTTGCATGTACCTACGAAGACCTCAAGACATATGACACGTCAGTCATTGAGCACAAGATCCCATTGAAAGAGGAGGCTAGACCATTCAAGCAGAAGCTGAGACAGATAAATCCTATGTTGCTACCTGTCATGGAGAGGGAGGTGAAAAAGTTGTTGGATGCCCAGATCATTGTTCGCTTGAGATATTCTGACTGGGTAGCCAATTTGGTCCCGGTAAGAAAGAAGAGCGAAGAAATCAGACTCTGTGTCGATTTCAGGAACCTGAACCGGAGCTCAAGGAAGGACAATTACCCCTTGCCCAACATGGAGCACATATTGCAGAAGGTCACTGGTGCTTCCATAATATCCATGATTGATGGTTTCTCTGGCTACAATCAGATATCAGTCATGCTGGAGGACAGGGAAAAAACAACCTTCACCACTCCCTGGGGCATGTTCATGTATGCCAAAATGCCTTTCGAGCTGATGAACGCAGGAGCAACATTTCAGTGAGCCATGGACATAGCCTTCATCGGAGAAAAAGATAAGTTCGTAGTGATTTACCTAGATGACATAACAGTCTTTTCCAAGATTGATAAAGAACATCGCTTCCACTTGAAGAAGGTTTTCCAGAAATGTCACAGGTTTGGCCTTTCCCTGAATCCCCAAAAATCGTTGTTTGCTATGAAAAAAGGGAAGATATTAGGCCATATAGTATCAGCAGAGGGAGTAAGAATTGATCCTGACAGAGTAGAAGCAATTCAGGCCCTGTCACTTCCCAAATCTAAGAAAGAGGTTCAGGCATTTTTGGGGAGGATTAATTTCCTGAGGAGGTTTGTTTCAAATTTTGTTGAAATGGTGAAACATATCACAGCCATGCTCAGAAAGGGCCATGAAGTAAAATGGACTTCTGAATCTAGAGAGTCTTTTGTTCTAATAAATAAGGCGTTGACTGAAGCACCTGTGCTAATCAGTCCCGATTATTCCAAAGACTTTCTGATATTTTCTTCTGCTTCCTGTGATACAATAGCGGCAGTTTTATTGCAGAAAAATGATCGGGGGCAAGAACAGCCTATTTCCTTCTTTAGCAAGGCACTGAGAGATGCAGAGCTCTCGTACGAGATCATGGAGAAGCATGCTTATGCCTTGGTGAAAGCTCTCAAATCTTTCAGGGTCTATGTCTTACACTCAAAAATCATTGCATATGTCCCTTCAGCTTCTATGAAGGACATTCTTATACAGCCTGACATAGAAGGAAAAAGAGGTAAATAAATCGCCAAGATCCTAGAATTTGATCTGGAGATCAAGGCCACCAAACTGATAAAGGGGCAAGGTTTATCCAAGTTGCTAGACGAATCAAATTGCAGGGCCTTGGGAATCAATTTCATCAACGAGCAAGATGAGTCATCCAACAGGGGTTCCCGAAGCACTATACCACTAGCGGCATACCCCGGGTACAAAGACATCTTGTATTTTTTGCAAGAGTTGAGGCCTCCTAATGGATTGGGGAAAAGTAAATCCAGAGTCTTAAATCTCAAAGCGGTCAGGTATTGCCTCATTGACCAAACCTTGTATTGGAAAGACCCCCAGGGGGTATTACTGAGATGTCTGGACCCGCAGCAGGCCCAGAATGTTATATTCGACTTCCATAGCGGTCTCTGTGGAGGTCATCATTTTTGGAAGACCACAGCTCACAAGATTCTCTAAGCTGGATATTACTGGCCCACCTTATTTCCTGATGTCTGCAAGGAAATTAGAGCTTGCATCAAATGCCAAAAATTCTCGGGGAAGCAACAGCTCAAATCCCTGCCTTTGAAACCTGTGGTGGTCTCAACACCTTTTCAGCAGTGGGGATTGGACTTCATCGGGGAAATTCATCCCCCTTCGAGTGGCCAGCACCGATGGATTCTTACAGCAACCGACTACTTCACTAAATGGATAGAAGTTGTCCCTACCAGAAGCACTTCTCACAAAGTAATCATCAGCTTCCTGGAAGACATCATAGCTAGGTTTGGCAACCCTAGAAAAATTGTCACTGACAATGCTTCCCCATTCCGGTCTGAGCCTCTGGTCGAAGTTTTTGAACAATTTGGGATTTCTCCACTCCACTCCCTACTATCCTCAAGGAAATGGACTGGCAGAGTCCTCCAATAAAAGCCTAATCAAGATTATCAAAAATCTATTGGAGCATAATAAAAGGGCTTGGGACTCAAAGCTCAAATTTTCTCTTTGGGCTGATCGGGTAACAAAAAAAAAATCACTGGGCATCTCACCTTTCCAACTGGTTTATGGAATAGAGGTCGTTTTCCCCACTCAGCTTGCCTTGCCTATAGCCAATCTCCTCCAGGACTATGAAGGAGAACCTAACCATGTGCTCAGGAGAATTCATCAGATGGTGGAAGTGCAGTAGATCAGAGAACAGGTCCTGGACAGAGCTTACCATCATCAGCAAAAGATCAAGCAGGATTTTGACAAGAAGAGCAAAAAGAAGGGATTTGAGCAGGGTGATCTAGTGCTCAAATGGGATGCACCCAGGCAAGAAAAGGGAAAACACAGTAAATTTGATGCCCTCTGGTTCGGGCCTTTCAAGATCCTTGAAGTATTTTCAAACAACACTTACAGGTTGCAGGATCTGGAAGGCAACGAGGTTTTTAGTGGCCCAGTCAATGGGCATTTCTTAAAGAAATGTTTTTTGTGAGCCACAGTCGACTCTTTTTGTTTTTTTTTGTAAATATTGTTTTGTTTTGTTTTTGTTCTTCGGACTAATAAATGACTCCATAGCCCAATAGCAAAGGCACTAAGTCTGCAAAAGAGTTCTTAGAGCATCACATGGACGACTCTATCCCCCATGGAGCCAAATGTTAGCGATATTTCTTGTAAGGGGGGCTAGAACACAAAAGACGGGGTAAAAACCCACTTGTCCAAAGTTTTGGGCGTCAATGCGCTCGTGGTAAGCAACAAGTAGGTCCAAGCGGTCCATATTTGTGCGCC
>JZKD02S1675624.1:316490-340950 GCA_000966675.3 Picea glauca
GAGGTCTTCTGCCATGGATCATCCTCTATCGTCCTTCTCACGCCCCTGCCACTTCTTCCATGCCCTCATAGTCCAACGCCATCACTCCTGTCATGCGTCCCATTCTCCACGTTGGCCGCCATGCCCGTCCTTCAATCTATTCAGTTATTCCAGGTGGCAGCATGAGGATTTTTTCCATGTCCCAAAATGCTGAGTTGGCCAGGTCGTTTTCAATCCCAAGAAGCAGTTATTGAAGTGGTTGGTGGTGGTTAGACATCATCTCCGCCATAATGGGAAGTCCTGCATTGAATTAAAGGCACGTCAATTCGCCGAATAAACTGTCAGGAGATCGATCGCGTCTGCCATAAGTTGCACGACCATCCAAAGATTGCAGCTCTGTGTTGTCAGAAGCCATGCAGACACAAAGCTTTCAATGCTATGTCTCTATTTTGTTGTTGTTGTTAGCTTGAGTATATGAAGGCATTTTAGCCATTTTTGTATCTATCGATGGTAGAGCTAAGCTCCCGACGGTAAATTTTCAACAAATATTCTAGTTTCTTGGTTATGCGTCTGTGTTTGAGACTTCTTGGTTTATAACAAACAGTTCTCCTTTTCGCATCTATGTTTCATCTTAGGCCAGGGAGTTCACTGTCGAAGGATTCGTGTGAACTGAACAATCTTGTTATGATAAAGGATTTGTTGTGACATTGGTGTGCCCTCTGGTCTTCGGTGTTTGGATATAAGAGGATTTTGTGTTCGAATGCTTTCTCCTCCATTCTGTTACAAACCGGAAGTACGTGATAGACCCCAGTACTCTTCTTATACAAATCTTCCCCCTACTCACCCTTTTACTGCAACTCATTGTTTGGAGTTTATCAAGACCTCACTCTTTCATGCATGCCTGGCCCAGTTTCTGAGTTGAAGTGATGTTGTTCTGAGTTTCCTTCCATTTGATCACCCCTTTCAAACAAATCGTGACATTAAACTGATGGGCGTCGGGCTCTTCTCCTGCAAGCAATCCATGAGTGACCTCTGAATGCCAACAGAAAGCATCTCTAATCTAATTGTAGTAGGGAAGTTCTTTTTTAACAAAACAAAAAAACATTATCGCTAACACAATTGTGCTGATATAGATGGAATGCTACAGAATTAAAATCATAATTTCAATCTAAACTGATGAATATACAAAAGCCATGAATTGGCTACCTTAATCTAACTTTCTAATTTACTTTTGCAGGAAGAAATTCTATACTATTGCAGAAGGGAAATCTACTTATTGCAAGAAGCTACTTCACACTTTTAATTCTCCAAAACAAGACTTTAAGCTAATGCAGAAAAAGGAAAAGCAGTTCTCTAGCCATGTTCAACAACTGACTTCTAATTCTCATGAGACAAGTCTATGCAAATTTACCAAGAAGGAACTAAACTGTAACAACAGTTATATTCAGAAATATCTAACAGTTAAACCATTGGCAATGAAAACGACAAAATCTAGAATTCGAAATAGAGGGGAATCGGTGAGGAAGGTGGGCCCTTTCCTTCTCACTGAATCCACTCAAAGAGATAGGTTACAGTCTGCTAAAGAAATTCAATCCACTTCTTCATTTAATTGCCAAAAAGATGTTTGTGTACAATAATCGTTACTTTCTTCAGTTCAAGGAAAAAGACTAACAACCATTTACATTACAAAAGTTATGTTATTTAAAGTCAGAGTCAATTAGTGTTAAGAAACATAACAGTCTTGAGAATCCCCAATTCTCAAGTTGTTCGTTAGATATCATTAATACAAAATCTTGAATTCTCCTTCATCAACATTGTGAGCCAGCATTCTAATCAGCAAGTGTTGCAGCAGTCGTATCACAACAGGACTAGTGGCATCTATTGTAACAACTTCCAATATTAACAAGCTTCTGTCGTAGTAGTTGTGTAACAGCTTCCAGGATTGATGGACATCCATTGCAGAAGTCATGTAACAACTTCCCAGATTGGCGCATAGCTGTAACAGCATCGAGTTTCTCGAAGTAGTTTGTTCTAACATTTTGATCATTAGTTAAATCATTTCATGGGTAAAATAAGTGAATGTTATCAATCAAACATGCTAAGTAAATGAAAATATAAAAGCAAGATGAATATTTCATACCTTGGGAAAAATGGTCTTGGTGCTCATTATAATAGTCATTTAGCTTAGGAATGAGAAGGTTGAATGATCAAAAGGTGTAGTGAAAAGGGACATTTCAGGGTCCTAACATACCCCCCAATTGAAGACATTACATGTCCTCGTGCAAAATACATTCAAACCTTACTTTGTAGCTGAAGTAGATCAGTATCTCCTCCAGTGCAAAATTTTTAAGAGAAATGTCTAAGTGCCAGTAATGAAGAATGTTGTGTCAAAAAGAAAATCTATTGTGTGGGCAATCTGTTTGGGTTTCTGTACTCTTGAGAACATGATCAGTTTGAGTTTCTCGAGTAACAACTCGTGAAAGAAACAGAGGTTCTTGTTTGCAAGATTCTGGTATACCAGGAGTTGATTTATGACGTTGATATCTCCTCTATTTTACTGATTTTTGTGTAGCAAGAAGTCCATGTTCAGTCTTGATTGATACATTTGTTGGTCATGTAGAGACTGGAACTTCGACTACCTCATATCTTGCCTCATAGTAAATGTTGCCACACTCAAAACACATGAGTTCTTTGTCTCTACCCATAACATCTTTTATTAGTGATAGGATGTCGGTTATACCTTATGGATTCTTCTGTCAAGTAGCTTCCACTTCTTGTTTCAGGGTCTTTAACTCTACTTTGAGGTTATTATTTTCTGTTATTAGTGCAGCGATCCTAGAATTTTCTGTATTTTTGATCTTTTTCTCTATTTGGAAAAATAATTGGGCAAGTGGCACATCCTCAGCATGTTATGGAGTTGGTTATTATGTAACAGTTGTGGCTGTCAGGACTGGTTCTTGAGGAGCAGTCTCGACATGGACAGTTGGTTCTAATATTACTGGCTCTAGTGGGACAATCTTCTATGGAGCAGTTGGTTCTTGTGTAACAATTGTATCCATCGGGACTAGTTCTTGTGGATCAGTCTTGATGTGGACAGTTGATTCTTGTGAAACTGTCTTTGCATCAACCATAGGGAATAGTGGACGAAGAATAGGAATGGCCTACTCCATATCTTGCCTTCCAATTGCAACTTTGAAAAACCTGGTGGACCTGGTTTTTCTCCTGGGTAAAGTAGAAACGAAAGTAGTGGTTTTTTGCTTTGTTGTTGGAGGAGGAATAGGGTGTTCTTCCTCAAGCACACAAGGAGGATATTCTGGTATACTAGGGTCTGCGATGATCTGGATATCGTCAATGGACATAGGATGCACAGAATCATCAGGCAACACTGATGATTCTGCTACGAATTAAGTACATTCATTTTGAAAGGAGAAGATAGTTTCATGTAGTTCTGGGCATAAAGTAAAATGTGGTATTCATACCCCTGTAGAATTCTCTGTTGCAGCAGCCAGAGGGCTCTGGTTTGATGTTGATCCTATTTGATCAATGGATCTCCGAGGTTTTCCTTTGAATGGATGTTTCCTTTTCTGCGAAGATGCATAGGTAATGCTAGTAGGTGCTTGATTGACTATAGCAGTAATAGGAGAATCATGTGTGATTGCGGCAGCAATAGGAGGGGTTTGTGTGATAGTTGGTTCCACAACAAAGGGGGTAAGCGGTCTTGATGTTATAGTGGACCGTGTTATCCTTGTTCGCTTTTTTGGTAATGTAGAGGTAAGAGCAGGGGTTTTCTTGTCAGAGGGAGGGGTAGGATTTCAATAATCGATGTAGCATCCAAGTGCTATGATTGTGGTCGAGCGGTTGGCTCTTCATCTGTTTGTTTGTCCACAGCTACAAGTTGTTGTAATTCAAAGTCATCGAGGCTTGTTTGTCTGGTGCCAGGATGGCTTCAGTTTATACGGTTGCTTTTCTGAGTCGTCTTACAGACAACGACAGTAGGGGTTTGGACTGTTGTTGTAGCCGAGGGTAGAGACTCTGGAAGAGGTCCATGGGTTGCATTATCAAGGACTGGTACAATTCTTTCTAGATTTACAGATTGTGGCTGGTCTGTTATAGCAGGTAATGGGTTATTGGAAATGCCCATACCTCTGTGAATTAATAGGCCGATGAGTCTGTGATTAGAAACGTAGTTCTTGGGGCTCTTGGATGTTTTTACAAAACGGGCCATGTTATGCAATGAATGTAGGAGAAAGTAAGGAATGTTTATCAATTCTGATGTCACAGATGTGATAATAAGATGAAATCAGAAAAATAAACAACTTGGTATCGGCCTTTGCAAGTAATGTACCTTTTTAGAAATTCTGCGACTTTCCCCCATGGCTCTGGTAAGGAATTGATGTCTACACCTCTACCTTTGGTCTGAACTCACTCAGTGTTGACGAGGAACCCCTTCTGTGCATTCGGGAGATGTGTTTTTTTGTTAAACCATCGGTCTCCTATTCTTGGCAACCCTATTACAACAACAATGCTTGCTTTTGTTACTGGAATCCTTACCCCATTCACCATTGAATACCCTTCAGTAATATTTTGACTAAACTCTAATACCTCGTCCTCACTAAACTCTTTCAACTTCTTAAAATACGATATCCAACTGGCCTGAAGAAATATTTGGTAGGCCTCTGGGTGTAGCAGCAAACTGTCCAGAGTTGCAGGTTCATATCTCACAACTGATCCTCCCATGATGTTTCTTGAGAGTTACAGGCACGTAGGAGGAGAAACTATCACCTAAATCAGAGACACAATAAGCTCGAACGTGGTTTACAGAAAGAATACAATGTCTTAGTTAAAATAAGTGTGGATGGAAAGCTAGTGGAGGTGTGTATAAAATTCAGAATGAACGGCTAAATTTACATCCCCCCCCCCCNGGTGTAACCGGTTAGTAAATAGGAAATCGTTCTTTTATATCTTCATTACTTTAACACGTAGAATTAATCACATACCTCAAATCTTACGGCACATAACGACCTATCGGAGTAACCGCACAATCCAACTGCCATCTGAGTGGCGTGGAATAGTTGACATGATGAAGGATCGTGAGAGAAATGATAGCTTGTGAAGAGACGTAGT
Organism: Picea glauca; assembly: GCA_000966675.3. Taxonomy (NCBI): domain Eukaryota; kingdom Viridiplantae; phylum Streptophyta; class Pinopsida; order Pinales; family Pinaceae; genus Picea; species Picea glauca. Next base: position 321,594 of record JZKD02S1675624.1, read on the forward strand.
CCTTACTATAGTGAGCCAACTAGATATTGTTGAATGTGAAATCACGTCATAATGAAGTAGCACTTTCAGATAGAAAGCATCAGTAATGTCTAATCAATGGTGTTGTTGCATGAAAGATTGGAGGGTTGGAGCCGCAACATCGGCAAAAAGAAAGAGTGAAGTGGCAAGAAAGAACAACAATAATTAGTGTATCAGCGGGTTCTTTTTCAAAAATGTCGGAGGTAGGTGTAACAGCATTGAAATCGGCCAACTTATCGGGAGAAGGTGTAACATCATTGAAATCGTCCAATTTATCGGAAAAAGGTGTAACAACATTGAAATCAACCAATTTATCGGGAGAAGGTGTAACAACATTGAAATCGGACAGTTTATCAAAAAAAGGTGTAACCGCATTGAAATCGGCCAATTTATTGGGAGAAGGTGTAACAGCATTGAAATCAGCCAGTTTATCGGAAAAAGGTGTAACAGCATTGAAATCGGCCAGTTTATCAGAAAAAGGTGTAACGGCATTGAAATCGGCCAATTTATCGGGAGAAGGTGTAACAACATTGAAATCAGCCAATTTATTTGAAGAAGGTGTAACAACATTGAAATCGGACAATTTATCTAAAGAAGGTGTAACAACATTGAAATCGGTGAAACGCTACCTTACTTTGTTTCTAGGAAATTTTTCAACTTCCATGGACTCATCGTTTCCTTCTGTTCATCAATCTACCTGCACACACATAATTTCCTGATACCTTTCAAAGCTTTATTAGCATAGTAAAGAAAATAGAAAAATTTCAACTAGAAACGGAGAAATGCAAATTTTGCTAAGATTATTTATATACAAAGTCTGAGCAAAAGAAGTCCTAAAGTTCAGAAGGGGAAGGAGAAATCTCCTTTCCGTTTAAGATTTGATGATCTGTATCAGTTGTACAACTAGTTTTAAATTCTGTCTTGGACAGTGGACGCTGATACAAACACAAGCGATGACCATTTGCATGTAAGTGTGTATTGGATCCATCAATAGTAATTAACCGGACTGTCCCATTGGGAAATATGGTGTCTACCTCGTAAGGCCCTAGCCATCTTGTATGCAGCTTACCTTGAAATTCCTTAAAGCCTCAATCATACAACAGAGCCCAATCTCCTTTCTGGAATAATTTCTTCTTAATGACTTGGTCATGCCATTTTGTTCGTTGTTGTTGAATCACTGTGGTTTGATAGATGGCGTCCAAACGCTTTTCATCAAGCTCGTTGAGATGCTGCAGTCTGGCTTTCTGTGCCATAGTCAAGTCGAGGTTGTCTGCTAATGCAGTTCTTAAGGTTTTGATTTCAAATTCAATGGGAAAAACAGGGCTTTTTCCATATACCAGCTCGTAAGGAGAAAAACCAGTTGTGCTCCTCCAAGTAGTTCAGTAAGCCCATAAAGATTCATGCAATCTGTCAAACCAATCCTTACGATTTTCTCTCACTGTTTTAGTAAGAATGGCTTCGATAACTTTGTTGGTGCTTTCCACTAATTGGTCATTGCCTTGTGGATGGTATGGAGAAGCTATTCTATGTAAAACATGATATTTACTAAGTAGATCTTCAAATTTATATGATGTGAAAGGGTGTCCTCCATCAGTGACCAATTCTTTAGGAACACCAAACCTAACAAATATATCTTCAAACAAGAATGCTAAGAAAACCTCTTTTGATGCTCTGATAAGTTCTTTTGCCTCCACCCACTTGGTCATGTAATCTGTACAGACTAATATATAGACTCTCTGATTGGAAGGTGGGTGAATGGGTCCTACAAAATCCATGGCCCATCTCTCAAAAGGCCTTAACACTACCTGAGGCTAGAGCGACATCTCATCTCTATGATTTGGCTAACCCATGCATTGGCAACTGTCACAAGTTTGGACATACTTCTTGGCATCTTGAAATATGTTGGGGCAATAATAGCCCATCCTTAAAATTTTATGCCCAGTCTTTTTATCAGCAAAATGACTCCCACAAGGACCATCATGGAAAGATTTTAACAGATCATAAACCTCATCATCCCTCACACATCTATTGATTTCTTAGTCTAGGCCTGTGTAGAAAAGGTATCCTCCTATCCAACTATACCTAGCACTCTTTTGAATAATTTTCCTTCTTTCCCTAGGAGATAGATGTGGAGGTACCTTCCCTACAACCAGATAATTAGCAATGTATGCATACCAAGGTGAGTGAGAAGATACTGCAAACAAATGTTCATCAGGAAAGGAACCATCTATAGGTGAATTATCATCATTTATATGTAATCTCGAGAGAAAATCAGCAACCACATTTTCATTTCCTGGTCTATCCACTATAGTGATGTCAAATTCTTGCAGTAGTAACAACCATCTTGTCACTCAGGCATTAGTAATAGGTTTATTCATTAGATATTTAATGGTTGTATGATCAGTATGAATAAAAGTTGGGTAACCAGTTACATAATGCCTGAATTTATTGATTGCATATACTACTGCCAAGAATTCTCTTTCAGTAACTATGTAATTTAACTCATCATGAGGCATGTTCTTGTTGATATAGTAGATAGTGTAGGGTTCTTTGTCCTCCTGTTTCCCTAGTACTGCACCAATTGCAGTGTCTGAGGCATCTGAAGAAATGTGAAAAGGCAGAGCCCAATTGGGCCCTCTCAAGATGGGAGCTGTAGACAATCTCTGTTTAAGATCTACAAAGGACAATTCACAGTCGTCAGTCCAACGAAAGTTAACATATTTCATTAGTAAGAAAAACAATGGAGAGGCAAGTTTAGAGAAATTTTTAATGAATCTTCTATAATACCCGGCATGCCCTAAAAAACTTCTTACCTCTTTCTGATTTGATGGAGTTGGAATGTCCAAAATTACCTGGATTTTGGCTGGATCTACCTGAATCCCTGCATAAGAGATGAAGTGTCCCAGCACTACCCCTTCGCGCATCATCATATGGCACTTTTCTATACTTAAATAAAGATGAGATTGTCTACATATTTTGAGCACTTTTTCTAGATTAGACAAAGCGTCTTCGAAATCAGTCCCATAAGGTGTAAATTCATCCATGAATATTTCCATACAGTCATTCACCATATCAGAGAAAATACCAATCACATCTCTCTAGAAAGTGGTTGGTGCATTACACAAGCCAAATGGGAGAACCTTGTAGGCAAATGTACCCCAAGGGCTGGTAAAGGTGGTCTTATCTTGGTCCTATGGGGCAATTTGTATCTGGTTATAGCCACTAAATCCATCTAGGAAAGAAAAATATTTTTTTTCCAGCCAAGTTATCTAAAACCTATTCAATAAATGGTAGAGGGAAATGATCCTTCTGCGTTGCCTTATTCAGGGCTCTATAGTCCACACACACTCTCCACTTACCATTATTTTTAGGCACAATAACCAACGGTGATACCCACTCGTTGTCTGATATAGGATAGATGAATTTGGTGTTGAGGAGTTTCTAAAGTTCTTCCTTAACAATTTCTTTAAGGTTTGGGTTCATCCTCCTTTGCGGTTGGTAAATGGGTCGGCATTCTTCTTTGATGTATATATGGTGGGTGCATAGTTCATAGGGAATGAATTTCATATCCATGTAATCCCATGCAAATGATTCTTTATGTTCAATCAGTAAATTCATCAGTCGGTGAGTTTCAGCATTGGAGAGATCGGGATTGATGTTCAAGGTTTTTCCAGGTTCGATTTCCACAGCGATGCTCTTAGAACTGATTTTAGGAAATAATTTAGTTGTTTTTGTTTCATCATCTGTTGTTACAGAGTTTGTTGTTACAATGAATGTTGTTATAGCTGAATCACTCTGATTGTCAGCAATTTCAAAAAACATTTCCGAGTTCATTTCTTCCTGGGCCATAGGGTCAAAGACTTTGACCAATCAGTGGTGCGTGTGCTATGTAACAGCAGAGGGATCACAAATAAAATAGTTGATTAACTCATCCTCTATCTCGTCCTTGAAACTTAGGGCCTTTCCTATCGTTATCACAGGCAGAGAACTTTCAGCCTCGGTCTTTGTTACCCATGATTTTGGTCATCTTGATGGTGTATTGAGGATGGTGTACTTAGGCTCCCAACAAGAACTTTCTTCTAAGAAAAGTTACATTCATCTCTTCCCAGAAAACATATTTTTGAAGAGAGTTCGCAAGTTGCTTATAGCCTAGGGTGCGAGAATGACTCATTCTCGCAAGCTACCTTCAGTTGGGGTGAAAACTTCTCGCACTATGCTATATATCTAGGGTGCGAACTTGTTCTCAAGCTTGGAAAAAGATGGAGTCTCGATGGTTCTAGAAAGGAATCTTCTAGAGAATGGGTTGGCATTTGAATGGTTATCATTTTACTGGTTTCCCTGATTTGGTGGGATTATTCTCATCCATGTAACCATCTCATCCTCTCCTATATATTGATAGGATTCTCATGGAAAAAGTTAAGCAAGATTAATTGGAGAATTGGTAAAGGAATTGTATGAAGAACCCAACTTGAACAGGAGCTTGGAGACTCTAGCAAGTCTATCAAAAGGAATTGGATCTTCTTCATGCAAGGATTGAGAAAGTGTGTGTGTTGGAACCAAGAGTCACTGAAAGGAAGCTTGTGACATCAAGGCGATCAGGTTGTATCTTCTACTTTTGATTAATATGATACAGTGGCATGTCCTTTTCCCATAAAGTCGTTCTTACTTTATTGTGTAATTCCTTGATCATACACATAAGTTGGCGATTGAACATATTTTTCTATCTTCACTTTGGTTGGTTTGTGTTGTCTTGGTCTTGACCTCATGAGAGCACCAGAGTGAAGTAGGAGCAACAAAGACCCTAGGAAGTGATACAAAGGTATGTCACTTGTTCCTCCTTACTAGCTATTTCAATGGTCATAACTTAGGGAAAGAGTCATGTCCTATCCTGTTTTGTTCTAGATCCAGGTGGATCTAGGGAGATCTGTTAGTGTACGCACCTACCGATTAGTTCAATAACAGTGTCCATCCATAGAGAGTTTTTAGGTTCTGTACTGGGTGTAGCATGAGGATACAGGGTAAGTTTGTTTTTGTCATAACCATCCGAGATGGTCATAGAACCAGATCGACAACCTATGAAGGCGTCATTTGTGGCTAACCATGGTCGTCCCAGAATTAAAGGATGGCCTCCCAGACTGGATTTGGGCTGCAAAACGACAAAATCAGTAGGATACTCCCATGAGTCTACTAAAATAACTAAATCATCGATTACTCCTTCTGGTCTGATGGTAGAGCGATCAACTAATTCTAGAACAGTAGGAGTAGGTCGGATTTTTGTTTCGAGTTGCAACAACTGCATAGTTTCTATTGGCATGATGTTAATTGCTACCCCTAAATCAACAAGTACATGCTAAATAGATGTATGTTCAATTTTAACTGTGACGGTAGGGTTTCCTAGGTCGCCATATTTAATAGGTGGAGTTTTGCCTAGCATTAGCTTAGACAAATCCCCCACTACATGCATTGTGAGGGGATCTTTAGGTTTTCGTCTAGGTTTTCTGATACAAAGATCCCTCATAGTCTTGGCATAAATAGGGACATCCCTTATTGCTTGCAGTAGTGGAATATTAACGTGCATATTTTGCAATTCTCCAAGGAGATTGAAAGATGGTAATTCCATAGGCTTGGTAATTTTCAGTCTTTCAGGGAATTGTGGGTTTGTTGATTCTAGAATGGGTTGGTCAATTTCTTCTGTATCAGCAGATGGTCTCTCCCCTGATTCCTTATCTGATTCTGAAGATGGAGCATATTCAACTATTGGCTCAACTATTCTCCATGATCTTAAGTTTATTTTATCACAAGGCATAGGATTAATAGATAAGGCTGGCACATTATGTATGTCTATGTTCTGAACGGCCTTATTATTTGGGTTTGGGTTAGGTTGCATAGGCATATGAGGTCGTAAGGGAGGATTGTTTGGTGAGTTATTTGGAGGCAATTGCAGTTGTTACTGTTGGTATGGGGGGTGGAACTGTTGTTGAAAGAAGTTTGGTTGGTGTTGGCTTTGATAACTAAGTTGTTGTTGAGGACCTCTCCCATATGGGTTCCATTGCCCATAGTGATTCGGTTGTTGGGGCATAGGTAACCATGCATTGGGATCCTGATAAGAGGGTGGGATTTGATTTGGAGGGGGGGCATTCGACTAGCCATATGGTAGCTGATTGTTCCAATAATTAAATGCTAGAGGAGAGAATTGAGAATTCATACCTTAACCTCTTGGCTACCATTGTCTCCTTTGTGTGATTAGATAGACAACCTCTGCTTCCTCATTAGTTTCCTTCATTGATGCTTTTACCCATAGTAGAGAAGTACATTGATCAGTGGCATGGTCTAATTCACAAATAAGGCATACCTGGATACTGTTCAGTGGGCACTCCCTTGGTGGATGTTTCTTCCTGCATTTTGGACAGAAAATGCATAATACTTTCTCTGGTTCTGCTTCTTTCTGTTTGACCTACAAAGTATCCATTTGTGAGGCAATAGAGTTAATCATCTCTGTTTTGAAACTTTCTAACAGATTACCTATTTCTTCTCTTGTTGCTCCTCCATTTGTTGATTTTTGTACCCTTGAAAAAGTAGTATCCTTGGTAGCTGGCTTATTCCTTGTAGATCCTCAAGAACATCTTTTGCAAAGGTCTACAATGTCCTCATAGGATTCCTTAGATATATCTCCTTTACCAAGCATATTCAACATATCTAAACAATCTTCTCTAACTCCTTTTAGCAAAATGGTTTTCAAAATGTCCTTACTCACATCTGGATGGCCAGATCGTTGTAGATTGTATTGGAGTTGCTCCACAAAGCCTTCAAGGGTCTCGTCCTCCTTTTGTGACATTTTGAATAGTTCCTCTCTTCGTTCCCTTGTTCAACAGTAGTCTTGGTATTTGTGCAGGAAAAGCTGCCTCATTTGTATCCATGTTGAAATGTTTTACCCTCCAAGGCTCATGAACCATCTTAACGCATTTCCTTTTAATGTGGCTGGAAATAGTTTAAGCTTATGCACAGTGGTAGTGTAGTCATACCTTCTACAAAAAATGTCAAATTCAAACAGAAACTCATTCGGATCTTCAGTAGATAATCCATGAAAATTTGGGAGAGCCGAGAGAGGTATGTTTTTCATAGGATCCATCCCTCGTGTGGGAACATCAGAAATAGGAAAAACCAGTGTAGAGATAGTGTTTTCATTGTTTACCCGATCCTCGTTGTTCTACAGATTCTCTTGGTAGATCTCTTCTTCATTATCCCCTTGATTCTCCATATGTGTTCTCTCCCTCCACTCAATATGAGCAGTGTCCCACTCTTCCTTAGTGACTATCCAACCGTTGATCTGATAAACAACTTCTTCTAGGTTTTCTCGGTTCCAGGCTATACTTCCTTGATCCTCAATGTTCTCCAGTGTTGCTTGTTGATTTGTTGGTGACAAATCTTCAGCTTCACTTTCAACTTCATCTTTAGCTTCAGCCCTTGATGAGAACAATGTTTTGAGAGGGGGTGTTTCTGCTGACTGCAGATCACGTCCTCTTGGAGGATTGGCAGGGCGAAAAATGGATCCTGAAGAAGAATCTTCTCTAGCTATAATCTCATCAACAATGATCTGTCTTCCCAGTATGTTAGGATTTCTTCCTCCACGTCCTCTGGTGCCTGTAATGTTAGTATTTTGGGGGGTTTGTCCTTGCGTTTGGTGATTCATGCAGACTATTCATTCCTAAAAAAAAACTAGTGTGCTTACCAAAATCTACAATTATCTTCCTCGACAACGGCACCAAAATGTTGGGCACTTTAATCGTCTAATTGAATGGAAAATCAAAGTGTTCAATATAAATTGTCAACCCAAGGAATTCTATTATTTCAAGATAATTCTGCACAGTCTATGCTAGATTATGAAAGCATCTCTAATCTAATTGTAGTAGGGAAGTTCTTTTTTAACAAAACAAACAAACATTATCACTAACACAATTGTGTTGATACAACTGGAGTGCTACAGACTTAAAATCATAATTGCAATCTAAACTGATGAATATATAAAAGCCATGAATTGCCTACCTTAATCTAACTTTCTAATTTACTTTTGCAGGAAGAAATTCTATACTATTGCGGAAGGGAAATCTACTTATTGCAAGAAGCTACTTCACACTTTTAATTCTCCAAAACAAGACTTTAACCTAATGCATAAAAAGGGAAAGAAGTTCTCCAGCCATGTTCAGCAACTGACTTCTAATTCTCATGAGACAAGTCTATGCACATTTACCAAGAAGGAACTAAATTGTAACAACAATTATATTCAGAAATATCTAACAGTTAAACCATTTGCAATGAAAATGACTAAATCTAGAATTTGAAATAGAGGGGAATCGGTGAGGAAGGTGGGCCCTTTCCTTCTCACTGAATCCACTCAAAGAGATAGGTTACAGTCTACTAAAGAAATTCAATCCACTTCTTCATTTAATTGCCAAAAATATGTATGTGTACAATAATCACTACTTTCTTCAGTTCAAGGAAAAAGACTAACAACCCTTTACATTACAAAAGCTCTATTATTTAAAGTCAAAGTCAATCAGTGTTCAGAAACAGAACAGTCTTGAGAATCCCCGATTTTTCGGTTGTTCGTTAGATATCATTAATACAAAATCTTGAATTCTCCTTCATCAACATCATGAGCCAGCATTCTAATCAGCAGGTGTTGCAGCAGTCGTATCACACCAGGACTGGTGGCGTCTGTTGTAACAGCTTCCGAGATTAACAAGCTTCTGTCGTAGCATTTGTGTAACAAATTCCAGGATTGATGGGCATCCATTGCAGAAGTCATGTAACAGCTTCCCAGATTGGAGCATAGCTGTAACAATAGTGAGTTTCTCGAAGTAGGTTGTTCTAACATTTTGATCATTAGTTAAATCATTTCATGGGTAAAATAAGTGAACGTTATCAATCAAACATGCTAAGTAAATGAAAATATAAAAGCAATATGAATAGTTCATACCTTGGGAAAAAGGTTCTTGGTGTTCATTATAATAGTCATTTAGCTTAGGAATGAGAAGGTTGAATGATCAAAAGGTGTAGTGAAAAGGGACATTTCAGGGTCCTAACAACATCAATGAGAAATCCCTAAACATCAGAAACCTTAACCCTAGAAGATGAAACACCAAAAATCTTGTGGGCCCTGATGTCATTAGTTGATACGTCAACTTCCCGAGGCACAGATTTTTCATATGATATCCATTTGGGGCACTCGGTACCTTGTCGAAAGGTCTATCCGAGGAGTACACATTCTGTTCGGCCTAGCATCTACCTTTGACTACATATTAGGCATTGTCGTGCCAAAAATAATGTTATTTAGGGCCTCAAAATAGCCCTAGAAGTTTGGGACCTGAAAAACTGTAGAAAAACTGCCAAGATGTGGAGCCATTCTGAATTAGTGAAATATGTGGGTGGCCAATAATATCTACTTGGATCACTTTATTTATAGATAGGTCTTCTACATCCTTCTCATTCTTTATTATTTTCTAATCTCCCTAAATATAGCCTAAGAGATTTAAAAAGGTGACTTGTCATCCATATAAGGAAGGAAACTAAGTCAAGATACAAGTAAATCATTCTGGACATTTACATAAAAGCCTCCAAGAGAGGGGGCCATCCCACAAAAGGGAGGTCAACTTAGTGAATAATTTCAATGTTCCTTTGAAAATGCATAGTCCAAGCCTCAAATCATGGTGTAGAAGCCTCCCAAGAAAAGAATAAGTCAATATCTATTATTCAAAGGAGGAAAAAACTAATAGAATGAGTGAATAAGGCCCTGAGAAGTGGCTGGGTCCTCAAAACATGCTCATAAATCCTCAAATGAGGCCTCCAAGGTGTGACCATGCCATGTCTCAAGCAAGGAACCTCCACAAAGGTTGGGGAGTGGCCCTCCAAGTCAAAATAAGTCATAAAACTCCCCAACGTCTAGGATGAATTCCACATGTGTGAGGTCGGCCCTCGTATTAAGAAATGGATTCCTCAAAAAGTAATTAAATAGGAGAGTGATATAGAATATTCAATGTGGAATGTCAAGAGATGACCCATGCAAGTGAAAATAACCCAAATATGCCTCAAAGGATGTGACCAATGCCTTGGGATATGTGAACTTCCTTGATAACTATGGAATTTCCTTGGGAAATGTGAAACTGAGTGAGCATCTAAATAATCATCTACAAGAATAGATAACCAAAGTGTGACAAATACACAAGATGGGGGTCCATGCTTAGGCAAAATATAATTTTTCTTCCAATAGGTATGACAACCATTACAACATGAGAAACACTTTTACATTACACGCAAAGAAGTGAGAGAAACTAGAAGCTCCCGTGGAACATGTGTTCTAGTAGATCCATCCTAAGACCCTCACATACCTACCCCAATCATAAATTATCAACATGATGTCAAGTTACTGCCACCAAGGGATAGTTATCCAGATCCATAAGAGCAACGACTATCTTGGAATGGGGACTAAAAGTATGTGCCATTACTGACCATAAGGGGTTTGGAGATACACCTAGGTCCTACACTATTACATAGATCATCTAATCATGACCCAATAAAATACACAAGTAAAAAGATAACCACATTTTTGGCTCATCATGATTCAATGACATACATAATATTCTCATATGATGGGTTACATGTGGCATATAAATATAGGGTACACTAAATTGAATTTGAGGTGTAACATTGTGAATACCTCTTTATATTTTTTTTTGTTGTTCAAACATGTTCTCCCTCCTATTTCTAGAGAAATCTCCTCTAAAGGTAAAAAAAAATAGATGATCTAGCAAGTGAATGGGAGACCTCACAATATGGTTGAAATCCATCTCTACGAGAAGAGTAATTGATTCAGATTTAGGAGTGGAACAATCTGGTTAACAGAATGAATACAATAGACACAAAGATATAAAGAATAACACAAATATCCAGTGAAAAATATCTTCTATTGAATAATGAAATAGGATGAAACTGTAAAACTGCAAAACTGAAACACTTGCTCGAATGGTGGTAGCAATCTCCGAGAAGAGATGTGGCTGCTACACTCATCCTTTTGAGCAGAATAGATTAAAATGAGGCTCCAGAGGCCTTTTTGATATTACTCATGAATGTGAAAACCCTATACATCCAAAAAACCTAACCCTAGAAGGTGAAACGCCAAAAGTCATGTGAGCCCTATGGGTAAGTTGGTGTAATTTGGTACCTCAACTTTCCAGGGTTGTAACTTTTGCATACAACCTTTGTTTTAGGCATGTTTTGGAAAGGTCTTTCAGAGAACTACACACTCCACTATCAAAATCTAACTATATCTACAGATTGGCTATGGAAAACAAAAAAAAAACAATGTTTAGGGCCCCAAAACGACCCTAGAAGTACAACAAGATGTGCTTACATGAAAACATACAAAAAAAGATAGTTGGATTAGGAGAGAGGCCACCCATATCCACATGGAGGATGTGTGGGGCTTCAGACAACCCCAGAAGTGTAGAACCCACAATTACAAAGCAATACAGAAGAATGTGTTGAATAAAAAATGGATAGGAGGAGCCAGTTGAAATAGGTGGGTGGCCACCAATATCCACTTGGATCAATCCTCCCCCCTTAGGAAGCAATGGTCTCCATTGTGTTGAGTTCCCCCATCAGGTGAGGAAAATTCTGCTAGATTTGGCCCCGGGTGAGCCAATTGCCTTGGTGTAGGAGTTTCCCTGCCTTGACAACCCGATAAAGTTGGATCCTCTGTTGGAGAGTGCCCTTGACCTATGTGTCCACTATCTAATCAATGGATGCTTGTTCCATGCAATCATGGTTGAGCTCTGTTGATGTCAATTGTTCTGTGATCTTGGAGGTGTCCAATAATGGTGGAAAATATGGCCAAAGGAGGTCCACATTGAATATTGGATGTAGGCCAAGGAAGGGTGGAGCGTTAAGCTCAACAAAATTTCTACCCACAACCTTGGTGATAGTGTAAGGCCCATAAAGAAGTGGGTGAATATTTCGAAGGGGCCCGGTGAGACGCTCCTTCTTCAAATGTAACCAGAATTTTTCGCCAACCTGAAACTGGTGTGGTACCCTGTGTTGATCATGGCGTTGTTTGTACTTAGCATTGGATTTTTGCAAAATCTTCTGGACATGTTGGCGGATGTGCTAAATCTGCTCAATGAATCTAGTGGATTTGTCGATCGCAGACTGATCAGGGGAAGAGTCTGTCTATGTTGTGGCAAGAGGAAGTGCAACATCAATGGGTCCCAAAGGTTGGAATCCCAGACCCACCTAAAATGGGCTATGGCCAGTGGAACTATGGAGAACCTTGTTGTAACTGTGTTGGGCATATGGGAGACTCTTGTCCCATGTACGTGGATGCTTAGAATTGTACATGCACAGAATGTGCACAATCATTCGATTGATGACTTCTGTCTGACCATCGGTTTGGGGGTGGAAAGCAGTGGATTTTGTGAGCTTGGTGTCCAACAGAGACCAGATACTCAACTAAAATGTGCTGAGGAACCTGTTGTCTCGGTTAGAGATGATGGTCTGTGGTATTCCAAAGTGGACGCACTCTCGTTCGAAGAAGAGCTTGGCAATATCTTCCATTGTGACATTCTTTTTACAGGTGATGAGGATGGCCATCATTGAAAACCGATCAACAACCACAAACATGCAGTCATTTCCTTGTTTGGTGGACGACAAACCATACATGTAATCCATTGAGATGGATTCCCAAGGCTTCTCGGGAATAGAAAGAGGGGTGTATAAGCCTTGCTTCTTGATGGTTGGCTTGGCAATGGCACAGACAATGAAAGATATGATATACTTGCTGACATCTTGTCGAAGTTTTGTCCAATAAAAATGTTTCTGAAGAACGACCACAGTTTTCTCTACGCCAAAATGTCTTGCCACCTGACTGTAGTGGGCTTCCAAAATCATCTTTGCACGCTCACTTGTAGGAACACATATATGGCCCATGTGGCACACGAGTCTGTCCTGAATGTGAAAATTGGTGACAGTTGTGCCTGTACCCAAGAGCTGATAGGTGGTGGCAAAGTCCGGATCTTGATGATAAAGTTGGGGCCACTCATATGCTTCATGTCCATGGGAATGGAGCATAGTGGTGAGTGCATCCACAGGAGGCCGATTGAGGCAATCAACGACACAATTGGAGATACATGTATTATACTTGATGTTGAGATGGAACTGTTGCAGGTAGGTGGACCACTTTTGATGGTGGTCGTTCTGCAATTTCCCCTGTGTCTGTATGAACTGCAGAGGCTTGTGATCAGTTTGTATGATCGTCTCTTTCCCTGGAATGTAATGTTTCCATTGACGACAAGCTTGTACAATGGAATGCATTTCCTTTTCATAGGTGGGTTATTTCTAGATAGTATCGAAGAGTGTCTCACTATGGTATGCCATTGGATGCCCGTGCTGAGTGAGAACTGCTCCCACCCTATAGTCAGAGGAATCAGTCTCAATCTTGAATAGTTGTTGCAGATTAGGTAAGGAGAGTATTGGAGCTGAGCACAAGTAATGCTTCAGATCATCGAATGCTCATTTCTACTCCTTCCCCCACATGAAATTAGACCTACCACCGCCCTTGGTAACTTGGCTGAGGACCCATGCAATATGGGAGAATCCCAACACAAACAATCAGTAGAAGTTGGCTAGTCCCAAGAAGCTCTGAATCTTGGTCAGTGTGGTCAAGGCTGGCCAGTCACGAATGACTTAGATCTTAGCTGGATCAACATGTACCCCATGCTCATCAACAATGTAGCCCAAGTATTGGACCCTGTTCATGCCAAAAGATCATTTTTCCAAGTTGGCATAAAGATTGTTCTAAGACAGAGTGCTCAGAACCTACTGAATATGTTGCATGTGCTCTTCCCACATTCTATTGAAAATGAGGATTCCATACAAATATATTACCACAAAGGAGTTGGTGAAGGGTCTCAATACATCATCCATCAACCTCATGAAAGTGGTTGGTGCATTTGTTAAGCCAAAGGGCATGACTAGTCATTCGTAGAGACCTTCTTTAGACTTGAAGGTTGTCTTCCATACATCAGTTGGTTCGATGGGAACCTGGTGGTAGCCATACTTTAGGTCAATCTTGCTAAAGAACTTTTCCCCCTTGAGTTGGTCAAGAAGGTCATCAATCATGGGAATGGGGTAGAGGTTCCTGACTGTGATTTTGTTTAAGGCTCTGTAATCAATGTTGAGTCACCAAATTTCGTCCTTCTTCTACACCAGTAGAATCGAGATTCCATAAGGGGAGGAGCTGGGTCTGATGTGCCCCTTTTGAAGAAGATCTTGGATCTGACGCTTGATTTTGTCATTTTCCATCAGCAAGGATCGATAGACTGGTCCATTAGGTAGATGTGCGCCGAGGGTCATATCAATTGGATGCTTGACTTGGCAGCGTGTTGGTACCCATGTAGTCGAGGAGAAGATGTATCTATATTCTTCCACGATCCCATCCACTTGCTTCTATTGCAAAGAGAGGCTCTGTGTATAGGCCACAGATGTGGTGGAAACCTTTTGCGTACTATGAGCACGGACCACAAAGAAGACGAACTTTCCGGTCTGGGAAATGACCGTACTGCATTGCTTAGCAGAGATTAAAGAAATAACAGTAGGTGGCGCTACCTTTGGGATCCTGTACAATTGTCTACCCAAAGTAATAATAACACTACGACGTCTAGACTAATACACATCATGACGCCTCCATAAATATGGTTGTCCTAAAAGAACATCACAAACTTCAAGGGGAGAAATATCACACAATACCTTATCTTTGAAAGGCTTGATGTCGTAGGGTAGATGGCACTGTTGGTTGACACGAAGATCTCTTCCTTGGCTAAGCCAGCCGATGGTGTAGGGCTACAACTGCGATGTCGTTGGCAGGTCCAGCCGATTGATGACCTCTACTGAAATCAGGTTCTTCTGACTACTGCTATCGACAATGAAATGAAGCAGAGCCCCCTTTACCCACGTCTGTGAGTGAAAGAGTCATCCCCCTTCCTCTGGTTCTTCTAGTTCGTTTGGTCAGACTTTGGTGGTAGTGACAGTGGCACTGGGTTCAACATCGATAATTCGCTTCCCTCCTTCAGGATTTGACTCGGAATCAGAATCGACCTCTGACTCAGAAGCCTTCATCTCAGCCACGAGAGACTGCTTGGAGTGACATTCATCGGTGTTGTGCCAAGGACTTTTATGGTACTCACACCACTTTCCTATGTCCTTCTTCATCTTCTCATTTCTCTTCTTGTGTTGCAGCTTGGATTGGTTGTCCTGAGGGAAACCATCCCAACTTGGTTCCTTGTTGTGTGTGTTGGGGTTGTTGTTTCCCTGCTTCGACTGTGAGGGGTTTGCAGATCCAAACTCTTGCCTTTTATGCTTAAATTTCTACTCGATCTTGACAGCGTATCTATAACCCCTGACCAATGAGGCGATGTCTAGGAACTCCATTTTTGTTTGAATGTATCTATGCAAACAACCGCGGTATTTGAGCACAAGATGACGCTCATAGTCTTTGATACCCAATTTGGTGCATAGGGTATGGAAAATATTGGTGAAATCTAGCATTGTCTGGTCCCTTTCTTGACGTAGGGTGGTCCATCTGGTGTATTAGTCCTCGTAGCTTCCAACAGGGTAGCATTGTTATTTAATTGCATCCTGGAAGGAATCCCATGTAGGGACCACCACAAACATTGTATATTCCTCCACGACCCTTTTCTTAGAGTAAGTATCCCACCAATATTTAGCATGGGGAACGACCTTGAGGAGTGCAAAAGTGATCTTTTCCCTATCGAAAAAATTGTGGGCCGAAAAGTATCCTTCAAGTAGATTCAACCATTTATCTACAAAATCCGCATCTATTAGTCCTTCAAATAATGCAATATCAAAATTTACATGTACCTTGAAGATGGTTGCATGGCCACTTGATGAATATGCTTCTCATGTGGGCAACCGTCGAAGGATCTGCGCGAAGTTGTCCATCATTTCGTTCCTTTGTCGCGCGAGGGCTTCCTCGAGCAACATTTTAATATGATCTCCTACTCCATCATCTTTCTTTTCATCTCCCATGGGTTGTTGTCGGGCTCAGCGCAACTGATCTTGTAATGGATCGATTGGTTCGAGTCCCAAATTCTTGTACCCAGATCTTGTCGGGGACATGCACGAAGAAGAAAAATAAATGAAAAGCAAACCACTCTGATACCATTGATCCGGATTTAGGAGCGAAACAAACTAATTAACAGAATGAATACAATAGACACAGATATATGAATAATAACACAAATATCCAATGAACAATATCTTCTATTGAATAATGAAATAGGCTAAAACCGTAAGACTGCAGAACTGAAACACTTGCTCGAATGGTGGTAGCTATCTCTGAGAATATATGTGGCTGCTACGTGCATCCGTCTGAGAAGAATGGATTACAAATGAGGCTCCAGAGGCCTTTTTGATATTACTCATGAATGCCAAAACCCTAGACATCCCAAAAACCTAACCCTAGAAGGTGAAATGACAAAAGTCATGTGGGCCCTATGGGTAAGTTGGTGTATTTTTTTATTATTAGGTCACTCTCCTCTTTCTTATGTCGTAAATTACATGAAAACATACAAAATAAGCTAGTTGGATTAGACGAGAGGCCACCCGTATCCACCTGGAGGATGTGTGGGGCTTCATATAGTCCCATAAGTGTAGAACCCACAATTACAAAACAGTACAAAAGAACGCGTTGAACAAAAAATGGACACGAGGAGCCAGTTGGAATAGGTGGGTGGCCACAAATATCCACCAAGATCAATAATTTTCAATATCAAACCAAAGCTTTGCTCAAATAGTGTTCTATGTTCCAAAGTAGCCCTACCAAGGGCATATGCATTTGAATTTGAAATTATGGTAAAGAGTGCAGCTTGTCCTTTAATTATTATGAGAAATTTTCTAAATGTTATTTTCTCTAAAGAACTTTGTATCTTAAATGAAAAAAACCAAACACAAACAAGGGTTTGTGTTATATCAAGAAAATCCACGGAAAGTTAAAAGTTATAATGGCATGTAATATTTGTTATTAATCATTTATTTGTAATTTAATATAATTTGAATTTTACAAAATTATATTTTACTAATTTTAATATAAAATTTGTATTTTACATATAGTGTTATTTATCATTTATTTGTAATTTAATATAATTTGAATTTTATAAATTTTATTTTACTAATTTTAATACAAAATCTATAATAATAAAAATATTTATTATTCATCTCTTAAATCGTTGAAATAATATTAACTACGCGGAGGGGTCCCTTGTACCACAAACAAGGGTGTCTCATACACCAATTTGGTTTTTGGTCCAATGAAGCAATTATTTTCAAGATTCAACATACAAGGTTTTAGTGAAATCCAAGTTACATCAACTCATTTCTCTTATCAATTCTCATTATCTCAAACATTTTGGTTTTCTTAATGGGGATTCATGTGGTATCTTAGGAAGCGTGGAGTTGGGGTGTTCTAGTTTTGGATAAAAACAAAGCTTTCTCATTTAGAGGTAGGCTTGGAAAAGGATCAAATAACTATGCTAAGATTCATGCAACATATGCAATGATGTCTCTAGCATTTCAACACAATGTTAGGGACTTCACAATGTATGGTAATTCCAAGTTGGTTGTTTCATGGTCGAAAGGATCATTTACTTCTAGAGACATTTCTTTGAGATCAGTGAATCCCAAAGGTAAGGATCTTCGAGAGTGAAGGTTTTCACAATTACTCATATTGTTTTCAAGCTTTATGGAATTAAAATGTGCCAAAAGTTTTGAAATGTCCAACGTTTCGAGTGGATACTCCAGCCATCATCAGGGAAAAATGAAGCTAAAGTATGGGAAACGAGTGCCAAGAGATGAAGATAAAAAGGATAAGAAAAATATGATAGTCGTTGAGGAAATGAACAAAAAATAGTTAATAAAGTGAAACAATATTTAATTAATCATTTAGCCATTAAGATATGGATAGAAAATTTAGACTAAATTTTTATTTAAAATTAAAATTGAAAATGAAAATGAATAAAGGGGCTAAATGTAATTTCAAAAGACATAAGAAAGAGGAGAGTGACCTAATAATAAAAAAATAATGTAAACAAGATTAGGGGAAGGAGAAGAACATAAAAATTGAACCGAATTAGGTTTCATGTTCGAGGCAAATGGCTTAGTTTATAGCCATCTTCTCGATTAAAATTATCTGGGTGTTTTTCAATTTTGAGAACCTCCCAAATGATGCACGAGGTTTAGTAGGGTGTTGAGGCAAGAATTTTAGTTTTGTCGAAGCAAATGAGGTATTTAGAATTCAAGGAGTGCTCAACAATAGTAGATTTAGAGATGCCAATATGGCAGCTTGGGACTATATTGACCTTTTATGGGAGGAGAAACCCTCACTTTGTGGTTATTCCATTGTACATGTGGCTTGACCACTTTTATTTTATTATTGATTGCTTGGTCAAGTATTTTTATTTCTAGGGCTAAATCTAAGGAATCACTTGAGATATTATTATTTTATTGTAAATGAGGTTTAACATCACCTATATAAAGAGACACACCTCTTCATTCTCACTCATGGTTGGATAATTTGGAGCTCTCTCTTTTGGATATTAATCGATATATCTTTCTTGGAGCATTTATGGTGTAAAGGGTTCTTTCTTTGTGGATGGATGTTGTCAAGTAATGAAGCTTTTCCTACTTGGTTTTATTTTGGTACATGAAGATTAATGGTGGAATTCTTCTAGTCTTATACTAAGCCTTCAAGATCAATCCATTTGAGGAGTTACTAACTACTTGGAGGAAGAAGCTTAGGGTTTTTCCTCAATCTTCTTTGTTGATTTGGTGGGTATTTGATATCATACTATGTTCTTCCTTATGGTTCCTTGGTTAAGTATTAAGTATAAATGCCATCAAGTCATAGTTGTTTTTGAGGGTAAAGTCCATTCCCGTGATGAAGCTCTTCCTGTAGATATTGAATCCATTGTTGATCTTGATTGGGTGAGGGATTACTTCAACCTCATGGTGCTAGTCTCAAACCCTATCCTTTAAGAAAATAAGCCAACTCCCTGGAGGGTTTCTTCTTGACCTCATTTACCATTTTATCAACCTTGACTCCATTACCCTAGTTGGACTTGGCAATGATCTCTTGATTTCCTTCCATCACTTTTTTGAAAACCCTAAAAACTACAAACCTCATTTTACTAAGGCTACTCTCAACGTCACCTTGTGCTTCATTGCTTGGTCTTAGTAATCCTAGCAGGGAATACCCCCTTGAGCAAGAGGAGAGTCG